>RJWJ010001888.1:0-114577 GCA_004363605.1 Indri indri | reverse complement strand
TTTGGTCTTGTGACAGTTTCTTTGGCTGTGCAGAAGCTTTTTAATTTGATCAGGTCCCATTTATTTATTTTGGTTGTTGCCGTGATTGCCTTTGGGGTCTTCTTCATAAATTCTTTGCCTAGGCCAATGTCCAGAAGAGTATTTCCAACATTTTCCTCTAGAATTCTAATAGTTTCACTCCTTAGGTTTAAGTCTGTTATCCAGCATGAGTTGATTTTTGTGAGAGGTGAAAGGTATGGATATTGATTCAGTCTTCTACATGTGGCTATCCAGTTTTCCCAGCACCTAGATGTCTTTCTTTATAGAATGTCTTTTTTTCTAGAATGTCTTTTTTTCCTTCAGGTAAATACCCAGCAGTGGGATTGGTGGATCAAATAGTAGTTTTGCTTTTAGTTCTCTGAGGTATCTCTACACTATTTTCTATAGAAGTTGTACTAGTTTGCAGTCCCACTAGCAGTGTAAGAGCGTTCTCTCTGTCCATATCCACACCAACATTTTGTTGTTTTGAGACTTTTTGATAAAAGTCATTCTCACCGGAGTTAAATGATATCTCATTGTGGTTTTGATTTGAATTTTCCCTAATGATTAGAGATGTTGAGCATTTTTTCATATGTTATTGGCCATCAGCCTGTCTTCTTTTGAAAAGTTTCTATTCATGTTCTTTGCCCACTTTTTAATGGGGTTGTTTGATTTTTTTTCTTGCTGATATTCCTGAGTTCTATATGGATTCTAGTTATCAGCCCTTTACTAGATTTATAGCATGCAAGTATTTTCTCCCATTCTGTAGATAGTCTATTCATTTTAGTGATAGTTTCTTTGGCTGTTCAGAAGCTTTTTAATTTGATCAGGTCCCATTTATTTATTTTTGCTGTTGCTGTGATTGCTTTTGAGGTCTTATTCATAAATTCTTTGCCTAGGCTGATATTTATATGAGTTTTCCCAACATTTTCTTCTAGAATTCTTATGGTTTCATGCCTTAAGTTTAAATCTGTTATCCACCATGAGTTGATTTTTGTGAGAGGTGAGAGGTGTGGATCCTGTTTCAGTCTTCTACATGTGGCTATCCAGTTTTCCCAGCACCATTTATTGAATGGGGATTCTTTCCCCGGTGTATATTTTTGTCTGCTTTGTCAAAGATTAGATGGCAATATAAGGATGGTTTTATATTTGGGTTCTCAGAATGTTCTTAATGGCATCTAGATAGTGAATTTTTTAGGAAGGCTTTCAATTTACTTTGCTCAGATCCATCAGAGGAATCATGGCATATCTATGGCAAGTATAGCTTCACAAAATATATTTCTTAAATAATAAGACTAAAAAGTCAAAATGACTCTTTGATCCATGGACTTCAGAATGAGTGCTGTGTTAGCAGGCATGAAAACAACATTAATCAATTTGGGCCAGGCGTGGTGGCTCACGCCTGTAATCCTAGCACGCTGGGAGGCCCAAGCGGGCGGATCATTTGAGCTCAGGAGTTCGAGACCAGCCTGAGCAAGAGTGAGACCCCGTCTCTACTAAAAATAGAAAGAAATTAGATGGACAACTAAAAATATATAGAAAAAATTAGTTGGGCATGGTGGCACATGCCTGTAGTCCCAGCTACTTGGGAGGCTGAGGCAGGAGGATCGCTTGAGCCCAGGAGTTTGAGGTTGCTGTGAGCTAGGCTGACGCCATGGCACTCTACTCATGGCAGTAGAGTGAGACTCTGTCTCAAAACAACAACAACAACAACAACAACATTAATGTCTTTGTACATTCTTACTCTGGATTAGGCTTTGGCTTAAGAAAATGATATGACTAAAACTTTCTCCATATCGGCAATAAGCTATTTCATTTTCTTATCATTCGTGTGTTCACTGGAGTGACACTTTTAATTTCCTTCAAGAACTTTTCCTTTGCATTCGCAGCTTGGCTAACTGGTGTAAGAGGCCTAGCTTTTGGCCAGTCTCTGCTTTTTACGTGCCTTTCTCATCAAGCTTAATTATTTCTAGCTTTTGATTTGAAGTAAGGGACATGTGACTATTTCACTTGAACACTTAGAGGCCATCGTAGGGTTATTAATTGGCCTAACTTCGATATTGTTGTGTCTCAGGGGATAGGGAGGCTTGAGGAGAAGGAAAGAGGTAGGGAACCACCAGTTGGTGGAGCAGTCAGAACACCTGCAACATTTATCGATTAAGTTCAGTCTTACGTGGGCACTGTTCATGGCACCTCAAAACAATTACAATAGTAACATCAAAGATCATTGACTGCAAATATAACCACTATAACAAATATAATAATAATGAAAAAGCTTGAAATATTGCAAGAATTAACAAAATGTGACACAAAGACACAATGAGAGCATAAGCTGTTGGAAAATGGCACTGATAGACTTGCTCAATGCAGGGTTGCCACAAATTTTCAATTTGTAAAAAAATGCAATATCTGCAAAATGCAATAAAGTAAAATGCAATAGCACAAGATATGACTAATTTTTTGCTGTTCTTTTTCTAGTTTATTGAAATGAGAGCTTGAGAGCTTAGATTACTGATTTAAGATTTTGCCTCTCTTTATTTTGTGCTATAAAATTTCCCCTCAGCACTGTTTTAGCTGCACACTACAAATTTTCATATGTTGTATCTTCATTTTTGTTCAGTTTGCTGTATTTTTAAAATTCTCTTGAGACTACCATGGGTTATTTAGTGTGTTATTTAATTTCCAAGTGTTTGGAGACTTTCCTGTTATCCTTTTGTTGTTGATTTCTAGTTTGAAACCATTGTGTTCAGAGGACAAATCATATATGATTTTAATTCTTTTAAATTTGTTGAGGTATTACATCCCTGCCTCAGGCTAGTGGTTGGGAGGGCCAGAGGACTGTCCTGTATTCTTTGTGCTACAGGAGATGGTTTAGCGGAACTACTGGGTGGAGGCCCAGTAGGGTGGGCGGAGGTCTGGGCAGAGGTCACAAGATTGTCTTTGCAGAGATGGGCCAGAATAGCATTTGCCTGAAGCTGAAAACCTCCCTTTAAAAGCTTTGTATTTCTGCTTATGAGGAGGAATTGGTACTTTAAGATGGGAGTATGTAATTTTCCTCATGTGCTGGCAAATTAATAAATCTCTCTTTCTTTTTCCTCAAAAAAATTTAAAAAATTAAAAAAATAAATTTGTTGAGGTTTATTTTATCATCCAGGATATGGCCTGTTTTTATGTATATTCACATATCTGTCTTCTGTGTGTTCTTCTGTTGTGGCTGGAATGTTCTGCAAATGTCATTTTGTTTCTGTTGGTTGATGGTGCTATAAATCCTTGCTGATTTTCTGTCTAGTTGTTCTATCAGTGTTGAGAGGGTGCTGTCAAACGTCTCCAACTATATTTGCAGATATATCTGTTTCTCCTTTCAGTTCTAGCAGATTTTGCTTTATGTATTTTGAAGCTCTGCTTTGCTGTGTGGAGGATGATTTAGAGGGGCAAGAGTAGACATAACAATAGCAAATAGAAGGTCTCTGATGAGGTTGGGTGGGATGAAAAATGTTGGTGGCCTGGGCGATGGGAGTCAACTGTCTCTCTGCACTCCAGGGCTCTCAACTAGGATGTACTAATAGCACCTCATTTTTGTCATTCTCCTACTTTACTACTTCCTCTTTGGTGTTTGTCTCTATCCTCTGGAGCTCTCCCACCCCCAAACACACACACACACACACACACACACACACACACACACACACACATCCTTTTTAACTTTCAAGGTGTGGTCCATAAGTAGCTACCTATAAATGTCCACAAAATATTAGCTTCTATGATTTACTCCACCTAGGGGTATTTGCATTTTAATGGGACTATGTTTTTCCAGAACCAAATAAATGTCTTTTTTAAAAGTGTTTTTTTTTTTTTAGGTACTATGAAAGGCTAATGTGGAAGGTTATTTTGATACAATATAAAGAACTTACTTTTCTACAGTTTCCAAGGGAGTCCCAGTTGCGGCAAATGCCTAGAAGGTCACTTTGAGGGGGTAGCTCTTCTACTTCTTGCTCCATCTTTTTACTTTTCCTTTGCATGTCGCTGTCCTATTTGTCACCTTTGTCCCGGGGGCAGTAGAAAAGGCCACCAGATGCCAGACCAGAAGCAATTTCATGAAGGAGGAGTCACAGTACCCTACAGAACACCATATAACGCCACATTCACTCTGTGACAAATTTTTTATTTTTCTGCTAAACATGGTGTTATATCTTTTGCCTTTCTCATCTTACTGGTTTCTCTGCTTGGCAGAGCCCAGACCAAGAGGTCTCATGCGTAATCACTTCCCAGCCTTGGTTCAACCTTTCTTAGTGTAACAACCTGACTTGAGCACCTAAGCGTGCTTCTTCAGGTAGCCACGTTGCCACAGAGCTCACTGCTTTGCAGTAGTGCTGGCCAGACATGTGGTCAGCTGTGATAGGGTCTAGCAGCAGAGATAGAAAGAAGCCAAAAGAGGAGAGACATGTTTAGAAGCTGAGATCATCAAGACTTAGTGATGTGCTCGTCATCCTTGAGGGTCCAGCTCAAATGTCTCAATCTACATTGTTCTCCCTCTACTCATTCCTTTCAAAATAGATCGAGTCTCTCTTTGTGCTCTCATGGTTCATGGCACATACTCCAAAGTGTCATTTTTTATGTGTCTTAATCTTCCACTGTGCCATGCCCTGCTATGGTTTGTTTGGCCCTGTCAAGTCTCATGTTGAAATTTGATCCCCAATGTTGGAGGTGAGGCCTGTTTGGAGGTGTTTGGGTCTAGGGGCAGATCTCTCATGAATGGTTGGCTCAGTGCCATTCTCACAGGATTAAGTTCTCACTCTTAGTTCCCATGAGAACTGGTTGTTGCAAAGAACCAGACACCTCCTCCTCCTCTCTCTCTTTCTTTCACTCTCTTGCCATGTGACTTCTATACATGTGGGCTCCCCTTCCCCTTCCTCCTGCCGTGGAGGCAGCCTGAAGCTCTCAACAGAAGCAGATGCTGGTGCTGTGCTTCTTGTAGAGCCTGCAGAACTGTGAGCCAAACAAGTCTCTTTGCTTAATAAATTAGCCAGCCTCAGGTTTTCCTTCATAGCAACACAAAAATGGACTAAGACATGCTCTGTAGGGAGAGATGACATCTGATTTCTGTTAGTATCACTAGCATCCAGTGCCCTGCTTAGTGAGGGAATGGAGGAAGGTGAGGAAGAGAAAGGAAAGGAAGGAAAAATCTCCATTAAAAAATACATATGGATCTTGAGCTAGATGTTGACCTCAGAAGAAATCTCACAGATGTTTGGCATTAGAGGCACACCAGGGACCCCTAAGTCCATCCTCACCATTTGGGTGTGACCTTGACTGTGTGACATTACCCTAAGTCACCATCTCAAAGGACAGGAAACCTCTGACTTGTGATTGGGTGACTAGAAAACCAGGAAAACTTAAAAATATACACTCCTACCCACTACCGTCCCTTCAGACAAAATTGAGGAGGAAAAAGCATCTTGGGTCCTTCTATACGAAAACACAAAACTTTGGCAAGATCTCTATGTAAAGGGAGCTGCCTTTAAGAGTCATGTGGATCATCACTGAACCCATTTTTATTCGCTCGGGCCCCCAAAAATCACACTTTGAAAACCGAGAATAAAGGAAAGAAACCAATATAGCCTCATGTAATAACTTGACACACTCATTCCATTGAGAGAGAGGAACTTTGCAACTTGTTAGCATGTTCTCTTTGGTGTCAGAAGGATGGTAGAGTCAGAGGAAGAAAAGCTTACTATGAACTGGAACAGTCAGAAAGGTCCTAATGGATAAGATAGTTTTCAAGATGGACACAGTTTTGTGGAAAATGTAAAGACGCTGTGAAATGAAATAATTAAGAATCCATAAGATATTTTAGTAAATATAATAAATAGTAAATGTGATGAGCACTTAGTATGTGCAGGACACTGAGATGGGTCTTGTGCAGGGCTAGAAAGGAGTTTAAAACATGGAGGGAGGTGTTTACCCTCAGTGAGCTTTTGGTCTTAGGGCACAACATACCTGAGCCCTAAAATGGGGAGTCCAGCTCCAAAAACCACAGCTTCCTGCCCTCTAATCCGTCGCTGTGTAAAAGACCCAAATCCTGGCAGATAACTGAAGCAGTCAGGATACGTCAGCCTTCAGGATCCTCTGAGGAGTGGACCCTGTGGGACACCTCATCAGGACTATGGGGACTCTGGGTGAAGACCTGTCACCTGCTCAGGAAACAGCAGGGGATGGAGTGTGGCTGTCATTGAATTTCTCTGGCTGTTATTGTTCAGAATGTTCTGACAGAGCTGGCAAGGAGGAGGAATGGCACAACATCATGACAAAATGTATTAGCATTTGCAGGACTGGACATGACTCCCCAGGGGACTCCTCCCACGCTCTGCCATAGCTGCCTATGGCACTGCCCCTCCCAATTGAGATGTTGTCTTTGATGTGTCTGAGTCCCCATCTGGCTTGCAAGCTCTTGTGACGCCAGGGGCACAATGTGGCATTGTCCTTGGAAAACTCTAAAACTGGTATACACAGTAGAGATCTGTCCTTCATTTTCTTCATTTTGCATTTAATACTGTCCTAACCCCTCAAAATAGAAATCTGAAAATGTCAATGATTGAATATAGTGTGAGTATTTTAAAATCACGGTGGCGAATTTAAATTCAATATTAAGGGAAATCCAGTATTCTGTGTTCAGTAGCAATTAGACCTTTCATATTCTTTATTCTGAAATACATTATCTTGTAAAGAATGAAAGAAAAAGGTCCTCTATCTGAATCAAGGGAATGAAAACGTGCATCCCCTGGAAATTTGCAGAAACGTTGTGGAGAGTGTCTGTCTGCCTCCAGTATATGGGAAAGATAAGGTCTTACATACTTCAGTAATATCCTAGAGCAAAATAACAGGTACCATTGAGCACTGATGTATATAACACCCCAGTGAAATAGATATCATTATCATTTTCATTCTCAAGATTATAAAGTTCAGAGCTAGAACAGTTAGGTAACTTGTCCAATGTTCATTAGCTGGTGCATGCTTAGGCTTGGGTAAAGGGCAGACACCTCTGACTCCTGTCTGTAGTCTTGGCCACTGCTCCTGTTGCTCTTGTATAAAAGATCGAGGGATCTTAGTCTGTTGGGGCTGCATAACAAAATCCATAAACTGGGTGGCTTATAGACAGCAGAAATTTTTTTCTCATAATTCCGAAGGCTTGGAAGTCTAAGATCAAGACAGATTTGGTGTCTGGGGAGGGCCCACTCTCCAGCTCATAGATGATACTTTCTCACTGTGTCCTCATGTGGTGCAGGTGGCGAGGGTCTCTCTGGGGCCTCTTTTATAAGGGTACTAATTCCATTCCTGAGGGCTCAGCTCTCCTGACATAGTCACCTCCCAAAGGGCCTACTTCCTCATACCATCACTCTGGGGGTGAAGATTTCAACATATAAATTTTAGGAGGACACAACATTCAGAACATAGCAGGATCCAATTATTAATTTATTCTGTAATTTGTTACTTGTAGTTCTATATATGTGCCACAGCCTTAACCTGAGAACATTAATTAAATGTGAACTGCTCTTTCAGGCCAATAATAGTATAAAGCTACAATAATTTTTATTTCTAAATACTTCTCCAGATACAGTGAAACTTTTCCAAAGCATGAAAATATATTTTAAAGTGTTCTTCAAATTAAGCTGGCTTCCTCTTTCTCCAATCGTCTACTTAGAACTAAAATATTAATGTTTGTTGGGGAGTGCAGCCTCAGTTCTCAACTACATGAGATCCAAAGAGATAGTGGAGACAAATAGCGTTCTCTCTCTCTCTCTTTTTTAAGGTGAGTGAGACACCAGCCTTCTGGGTCTGTCTGTTCTCCACTCTGCCTATGAGCTCATTTTATATCACCCAGGAGAATCTTACAGACTCTACTCATATTGGCCAACGTTCTTCTGTCACTGGCATGACTATTGATGGAAGACAGTATCAGTAGAGCAGGACGTGTTCTGACTCAAAAGGTAGAGCAGAGTGAAACAAAGTGATGGTAAGGATACCTACAATAATTAGGACTGTAGTCTTTGAAATGGATTGGGGACATTTCTGGATACAATGAATTAATAGCAATCTCTTTGTGGTAGTACATCAATAATTATAAAAATGAATATGCTGCATGGAGTTTTTCTTTTTTTCTTCTTCGCCTTCAGTGGATGCACAATGTTGTCGGATGATTCATTTGCTGCTGGAGCAGGATTCTTTACCCTGGATCAATTGCGTGCCTTCCTGATGATACCTTAATAGAACAAGTGGGCACAGAATGACAGCTGATGATGGGAGACTCAGACACAAGGTAGAACTACCATTGCCGGGAGACAAAAGAAAATTATACCATTTAAAAACTCAGAGTCCAAGAGCTAATATGTTGTCCAGAAAAGAACAAAAGGCAGAAAGTTTCTGCTAAAATGGAGTAGGTTGTAAATGTCAGGAACTCATAGAACGGGTACTTCCAATTGAGGCCAAAAGAGTCAATATATAAAACAGATTGAGGTCATGTAGCCTCATATCTCAAATGCCATGCTGTGGAGACAAACATGGTACTAAGGACTCATACCTGGGTGTGGACCAAGAGGCCTTTGAGAAAGTGACTTTATCTCTCCAGACCAGAGCCTTGTTATTTTGAAAGTAACTCTGACCTCTGACATCTTTTGAGTTGAAAAAGCAGCTCCTATTTTTTGGAGATGCTCCTCTCTATAAAATCACCTGCACAAAGGTAATTATTTGCAGGAAAAATGGGACCAACTTATATGGTTAATTCTATTAAATGGCTTTAAAATTAACCCACAGAAAGATGGAAAGAGGAAATGACACTGACAATAGCAGGTCTTCACGATGTTCTTTCCCCCATAATTTACTCTAAGTGAAGGTAGAAATCAGGACACAGAACTTTTGTTGCAGATGGGAAGAGAAAAAGAGATGCCAGTCATTTTGTTCTAATTCACGTGCATTAAAAAAAAAAAATCCTTCCCTCATGGTTTCCATAGCTACTCCACCCCCTCAGTTTTCATTTGCAGCTTGTCTAAGGGAGAGGTCAGTGGCATCAGCGCTTCTCACCCACCACCACAGAAGAGGGTGTCAGAATCACATGCCGTGCATGATGCTAATCAACACCTCAGTGTCACTGAGGAGGGCAAAGCAAGTCCAAACAGAATCTTTGCAACCTAAACAAAGTTCCTTTTCCCTTCTATCTTTGAAATTCTTTCTGAAAGATACTTCAAGGATGTCCTTCAAGCTAAAAGCAAACTAGAACGTTTAGGTAAAATATGATTATCTATCATAAAGTAAAAACACAGATTTTAAATATTTCCAACAAATACATTTCATATCACCAGTTTGAGGCATAGAATAATATCATATTTATTTTAAAGTTGAAATCATAGCAACTGAAAAAAAATACTCCTAGGTTGACAAGAAGACCAATCATTCTCCTAGAGTTCCCTTCTCCAATTGATTTCTGGGGTCCCTCAACTCCATCTGGTGGGTTTTGGTCACCACCACCAAGAACACCTTCTATGATCCTCTCTTAGTCTTCTCACACCTTCCTGAAATTATTTCTTAAGGCTGTTTTCTTTCCTATAACTATTCATCCCAAGTGCCAATAGTGTTCCCTTTCTTAATGTTCTCAAAACAGAAATAATAGGTCCAGACAAGGATGTTAACAATCCTTTACCGAATGTTCAGGAATGTTGATTCTTGGGACCCTCAGGTCCTGAGTATAACCTCAAGGTTCATGCCAAGTTCCTGACAGTCTCACATGGTTCAGGGTGAGCTCATCTCCCATAAGTGAGAATTTTTGGAGTCATAGCCTTCAACTCCTCTGCCCTGCCTTCAGGCCAGTGCATGAACAGCCACCTTAGTATGCTAATAGCTCCTTAATGAAAATCCCACTGTTCCCTGTCCACCCTGAAACACACAAAGGGATACGATCTTCCATGGCCCACTGAAGTCTAAATCTACATTTAGAAGTCTTCTGATTAAAGATGGTGGATTGAACACATACTCTTGTCTCCTCTCCCTTCTAAGAGTTCACTAAAGTGAAGTAAAGAAGAAAAATAAACCCACAGCAAAGAGAATGGGTGGCAGGCTCAGTAGAAGAACTACTTAAAATTCTGAAAGATGCCAAGTGAACGCAGGATGTGAAATGGATTGGGAAAGCCATAATTTGGAACATTCATAAAAAGACATATAGAAAACATTGAAGCTGATTTACCCCACAAAACCTTGGAGAAGTGTTGAACTGGAGATTTTAGCTATATTGGTGGGCAGGAATAAAGCTTGGAGGTGAAAACAGGGTTAGTTGACAGTCTGGGTATGGAAGAGTCATATCCTACCTCCTGTCCACCCGGGTGCTTACACACCCATTACTGGCTGCTGGGTGTCTCCCCTAGGCTGGAGACTGGAGTTCCTTCTGGGGGAAATGGAATGTCTCCTGGGAAAAGATTTGCACACTTGAACCTTGGAGGTCTCCCTACATAAAAGACGATTTCCCACCTGATAAACTAAAGCAAACTATAGCAATTCACAGGCCTTTCCCCACATATGTAGAGCTCCAAACCAGCTTTTTAATGCATTTCTCTGAAATACGAACAGCCAAAGAAGACCCCCAACATATTTGAAGGAGCCCTGCAATGAAAGGAGGGTTGTGGGGCTGGGTGGACCCAAAGAAAAGAATGAAAATGCAGGGAACAGGAAAGAATTTAAAAAAGAAGAAGAAACTACAGTTAATATCCATGATTTAGGAAGGTAACCTGGAAGAGAGTTGCAATGAGTGTGGAGTGAGCCAGACTGAAGTCTGTTCTTAACAGGCACACAAAAGAACTCAGTTTGACATTTAGCCAATCAACAAGTGCTTATTGTCCATCTTCTATTTGTTAAGTTCATCCTAAATACCAATGGGAGTCCATTTTACTTTTAATGACATATGGTTTATTGTATTCATGGTGGTAATCAATTTCATCTGTTCATTACCTCCTTTACACAGCCTGCAGAACCTACAAAATGGGGAAAAAGAATTATGAGAATGGAAAATCCCCTTCTCTCACAGACATTGGAAATCGTTGCTAGAGATAAAATGACAAAAAACAGAAGAAATAACTGCCACCTTTCACATTCTATGATGCTTTATAGCTTGCATTTCTTTATCTCACATCATCTTTATACAACCCTATCAAGTAGAACCTTTATCCAGCTACTCTTTCACTCCAAGCCAATGCTGAAGTTTCTAGGAAATGTAAGGCTGTAATGAGCTAACATATGCAAAGACCTTCACGTGCCTGGTACATAGTGTTCTATAAGAGGTAGCCACTACAATAAAGATTAGGAGCCAGAAAAATTGAAAAGTAGGGCAAACTTTGCCTTTTGTTGTCATCACTCTTTCTTCTGTGCTTGCCTTCCTTCCTCCATCTCTCTGCATCCCAATATGTCTAATTTTTTTAGCCTCTGGGCACCTAAGGTCCCCTAGGTCCTGCCCCACCAGCTTTCAACGTCTGCTCTCACCTTTCTAATTAAAAGCATCAATCCCATGTCTCTTTCCTTCAGATCTCTGATATAATGTGACAATGGTTGGTACTGGATCCCCAAAGGATTGTTTCAGAACCACAGAAGAGTCTTTGAAATAGAGAATTTCTGTCTTTTTGCAAACTGAATGGTATAAATGTAAGTTACAATTATTAAGGTGTTCAGGAAAGGTTGGGGTCTCTCTTTGGCTTCCTGAGTGTACCACATAAAAAGGTGGTTGCCTGCTTTGTTGTCCTAAAGAACTTGCCACAGGATATCCATTTAGCTGATCCAAGGAAAAAGATCCATACTCTACCATCTTGCAGAAATATGTATTGAAGTTTCAGAGGAAGAGAAGAACTTGCCTTTGATAGTTAACCATTGACATATGGAATATACTTTAAGTTTCTTCAGATAAAGGAAGTAGCTTTTAGCCTCTTCCACAGAAAACTCCATCTCTTAGCTTGGCACCAGAGCAAATTTCCTAGGCTGAATGGGTAATTGTTAGAGCTACATGGTAGATCCTTGGGTGAACATTTACATACTACAAATCTGATTTCCCTGCAAGGACTGTGCTGTCTGTATTGTAGGCTCACTGGTGCTACAGTGAGGAGGGTTGTGGTGGTGTGTGTGCATGTACGCACCTGTCAGAAACAGAAAGAAGAGCAAGATGGTGGGATAAATGAGTTAGCTCATTACGTCCTAACGTTTATAGAGCTCAACAATTTATCTCCAACAAAACAAGAAAAAACAAAAAGCAACTCTATTTTGTTGGATCTTATTACAACCATTTTCAGCCAAATAGTGCTTGTTTCACTTTGATTTTACAGGAAATAAACTCAGTATCCCATAGAGTTGGGTGATTGTGAAGTGCTACTGTGATAAGAATTAACCATCTGCTGAATATCTAAGCAAGAATTATTGCTGTCTAGATTCAAAGACAGAGCTTCCGGTGGATTCAGAAAAATTTTTATGATGAGAATTAACTCTAAATGAGCCATCTGCTGATGCTCCCTGATCCAAATTAGAGTTGCCTCAGCCACTTTAATTAAATACCTCTGAGTAGAAGGACTCCTTGTAAGATATCAGCACTGACTGGACATGTGCTCTGAGTGCTTGGCAGTTTGTGGTTTTACCTTTACATGAGTTGTGGTTTGTCAGCAGTTATATATTAATGATGGGAAGAGACAAAATGATTGTTTATGGATGATCCAATTTTGCATGGAGAAAATCTAAAATGATTAATTAAAAGTTTAGAATAAAGTGGTTAGATACATTAAAATCAGCATATAAAATTGTGATGAGGAAAATAGCGCAGACCTGACTTAGCCACGATGAAGATCTTAGTGGAAGGACACTGTCAGCCAATGCTGAGAGGTAGCTTGTCAAGTAAGCTCCCTGAGAAGCTCTCAAGGCTTTTGGGAGAATCCATAAGCAGTTAAATCCTTTCCTTTCCTAACCCCTCATTAACCTACTTAAGAACAGACTGTGCAGACTGGCTTCTTTGCTAGACATGAGCTAACAATTTACCTAGAAAATGTGCAAACAAGATTCACTCTCCCAGACTGTCTTTAGTTTTTTCCTCCCCTTTCTCCTGTAAATTTTGCTTTTTGCCTTCTTTCCTTGACAACAGTCTATTGATTGTTCTTCCTTATATGAGTAAATGTGTGTGCATACAACAAACCAAACATTATGCCATATCAATAATCACTACAATTACTTGGAAGACACAGTTTTAAAAAAAGATCATATTGTTAAAATGAATCAATCAAAATTTAAACCCCTCCATCTGGTATTAATTTTAACAAAAGAGGTTTTTTTTTTCCTTTATGTACATGGCTGTGTTTTATTGCTATGTAACAAACGACCCCAACACTTAGTTACTTAAAACAACCACCATTTTATTTGTTCATGAGTCTGTGGATTGTCTGGGACTCAGCTGGGTGGTTCTTCTGCTGGGGGTCACTCATGCTGCTGCAATCAGGTGGTGGGTGGGGCAGGAACATTCAAGATGGCTACATTCATAAGTCTTGAACCTTGGTGAGGACAGCTGAAAGGCTTGAACTTCTCTGTCTTTCTCTCTCACTTTCCAAGTCACTTTCTCTCTATGACTAACTTGGACTTCTTTACATGAAGAAAAAGCCTTCATGTGCAATCACTTATCAATTCCTCTGCATGCATCATGCTTGCTACTATCTCATTGGCCAAAGTCAGTGTGGGTAGGATTTATACAAGGGTGTAAATGTGGGAGGCATGATTTTTTTTTGAGGACTACCAAAGTTAAAGTTTACCACAACGGCTCTCTGCTCTTCCTTCAGGGGCATCACTGCATTCTGTAATTGCTAGTGCATTATCAGACTGTAAGTGCTGTGAGTTACAATCTTAAGTATCCTTGGAGCCCAGCACAGTACCTGATCAGCACATAAATAATGCATTGAATGAATTAATGGAGGAATGAACACATTCAGTAACATATTCCATTTATTACTGTGAGAACTAAATAGGAAGCCATGTGTTATCAACTGTTACCCTGATTTCCCTGATTTCTACACTGAGTCCTTCCTGTGCCACGTATGAGGTGTTGAAACATACAGAAAGAAGTGTCTTCAACTAAACTCTGTTTGCTTTTGTCACAGCTTTACAAGTCTCTGGGTCATGTCTCTCCTCACTGCTTTTAGGGAACATTTGAGTCCTGCAAGCTATTTGGTGCAGAGTGGTTTTGTATAGCAATTTGTTTAATGAGACAAGCTTAGAAAAGAAGTCTAACAGTAGCTCCAGACTTCATGGATGAACTTGAATAGTTAGAGGAGGAAAGCACAGGGAGGGTGGTGTGGTCCAGGATGAGGCTGGCTGGAGAGAATGCAGTGCAACCACTTGCAGAAGATAAAATATTTCTTAAAAGATGCGACTGTACTCAGAAGAGCCTGGTGAGCCCTGATAAGCAAACTATCAAGTGTATTATTCAATTCTTTTGGAAGTGAGCTATGGTTTAGTTAAAAAGATGTACAGCCCAGGTTTGAACATTAACTTTGAAATTCCCTTATTTGTCCTTGTGATATGCACTGGCATTTTCCCTGTCATGCCGGTGAAATAAGAGGTTGAGGCCAAGTCAGTAGGTTTTATTCACTGTGCTCCTTGCACCTAGATCCCAGGGAGACTTCCAAGGGGGCGAGGGGGCTCCCTGACTTCAACCAGATCACCTCTGCCTTCATCTCTCTTACATATATTTATACATTCTGCATAAGACCTTGTTTGAACAAAGGATTCTGCTGCTAAAAAATATTATTTAAAAAAATCTTTTCATCTCTGGAATTTTGTGGCTCTTCTCAAAATCCACAGGCTCCTTTGAATGTTCAGTGATAGAGTTTCATTTTATCTTTCTTTACGGGAAGAGAAAAAAATACGTAAATAAATCATGTTAGGAAAGCAATCCCTGGCTTTGATGCTGTTTTGTGTTTATTTTGCCATCCATAGCAGTGGTTAACTGGGTGTCCGGAATGCCATTTGCCTTATGGTCTCAAGGATGGAAGAACAGTTTGCAAACATCCCTTTATAAGCCCTGTGATAGTCCAAATTATTGCTAATGTCAGAGCCCATGGAGTCTGAAGACTGAATTTACTATGTATTTTGTATTCTCACATATTCTTCACTTCCCAACATTTGGGTTTTCTGGGCTTATCTTTGGTGTTTGAAGGACAGTGTTCTCAAGCATATCCCATTTGCTGACTGCCAGACATGCTTTCATGTATTCAATGAATGAGCACATATCATATGCTGGGCATTGTTCTAGGCACTGGAGACCCAGCTGTGAATGGGACAGAGCCCCTGCCCTCCTAGATTTACAACTGCATGCACGGGTAGGAGAGGGAGGCAAACAGTAAGTAAATACATCAGATTCTTTCAGATAGTGGTAAGTGCTAGAAAGAAAAGGAAGAGCAAAACAAAGGAAAGAGAATGAAAGATGTGGTTGTAGAGTCAGCAGTGCTGACTATCTGAAGAGGTGGTATTTTAGCAGAAATGTGAGAATGAATCAGCCATTCAAAGAGCTGGGGGCATAGAAGGGGGTCGAGGGAGGGGAGAGAAATGTTCTAGAAAGGGAGAACAAGTACAAAATCTTGAGAGACAGAAAGAAGGCCAGGATGACTGGAGAGTATTGAAGGAGGGAAAGGATGGTAGGTGATGAAGTTGGAGGGAGGTCAGATCATGTAGGGCCTGGAAGGACATGGAAAGGAGTTTGGATTTTATTCCAAACACAATGAAATTGACAGGCTTGTTGGTTGTGGAGTGAGGAATGACTATGCCCTTGTCCTATTTTATCTTCTTACTATCACCCATCATAATCTGGAATGAACTTACCCACTTATGTGTTTACCTGTTTGTTGCTGCCTCTTCCACCCCACACCAAAAGGATGTAAACTCCTTGTGTGAAGATTTTGTCTATGTTGCTCACTGCTGTAAACCTAAGTGTCTAGAACAGTGCCTGGCACATCATAGGTGGTAAAAGTCACTTTGGAAGGAATGAGTGAATGTGCTAGTTCATTTAGATAGCTAAGGGACATCTGTGGCATATGAGAGGGTGACAAAGTAGGAACTAGTAAGATATCTGGTAACTCTTTTCTAGATGTTCCCTGTAAACCCCTAACCCATCCCTACATTATATACTGGTATGATATGATTACGGTGAACTTTAAGTCCACCCCTGGAATGTGGGGAGGTATGTATATTTTATACATATATATATCTCATCTCGAAGTGTGATGAAGAATGGGGAGAGCAGACATTTGAAGCTGGACAGGCTGAGTTCAAATGCCCAAATTCCTCTTCTGGCTCTTGCCTGCTGTATAATTTTGAGTAAGTTATTTATTTTTGTTTTTTTTAAAGCCAGTCAAATTTAGCAGTGAGGGGCTGAATACCAACTTTAGTGACACTAATGTTAATAAGTTCTGATAACCCACTACCATCGGACCAGCCTGAGTAAGTTATTTTAAAACCACCAGCCTGACTTCATGACTTTCTCATGAGTGTTTCCTATAAGGCAGTTATCCTGTTCTGTGCTTCTCTTCCCAATGTGGGAAGAAAAGGGCCTGCCCTGATGATGGGAAGGGTTGTCTGCCAATTACAGGCACAGGAGGCAGCTATAAGATGGTTCGGTGGTGTTTGGCACCTGCTAAAACGCCTAGCTTTGTGTTACCTGCTGCTCCCTGAGCCACTGCCCTGCATCCACAAAAGCACCCCAGGGAGGGTGACGCAGAGCCTCAGAACCTCTGGGTTCTGCTTCCTGAAAACACAAAACCAGGGATCATGATGATAACACATCCATTGAGTGCTTGCTATGTACCAGGCACTGTTCTAAACATTACCCATGTTGGTTAACTCAATTATTTCTCATGAGAACCTACTTCCTATTTTATAAGTGAGGGAATTAAATTACAAGAGTTAAATAACTCATTCCAGGGCACATGAGTAATGAGTGGCAGAGCCTGGATTTGAACCCAGGTAGTTTGGCTCCAGGACTTGAGTTCTTAACCACCTCCTTGTAGTGTGAGAGGTGGTTCAAAAAGCTGGGGACATGAAGAGTCTGCATCCATGCAGTAGCATTACCTTTGCACACCCACACCACAGGGCCCACCATGGGGCCAGGCTTCCAGTCAAGCACACCTGTGTCCCATGGTCTAGTGGCTGCAGAATGTCCCCAATCTGCGACACACTGCATTTATGTTCTTCTTCTAGGTAAGGGAAAACACATGGTTTCTGACTGGTATCTGTCCCAGTTCTCCTCCCTCTTCCTCTGCATGACAGCAGGGCACCTTCCTCCTCAGAACACCGGTGCTGCCATCATATACCAGCTTCTAGTCAGTTCCTGTCTTATTTCCTCTCCCACATAAATTGTATTCTGCTGCACGCACACACACAGTGTCTAGCACATAGTAGGTGCTTAATGCATGCTCAATGAATAGGGGAAAAAAAGATAATTTCAGACAATGATGAAGGATCATTTTAGAAATAGAGCTCCTGCCTCCTGCAAGTCCGGGAGCTGCGCCAGGTGAAAGAGCTGACGTTACGCCATCGGCATAAATGGAGAACCATTTTAAAGTGCAATGGCAAATTTAAACATGAAAGCATGAGGGTATTTTTATTACTGCACCTTGCCAAATGGAACTGAAGCAGATTTTGATATAAAATTGACAGGAAGCAAAAGCTGAATGGATAAAAATAGAAAAGAAATTACCAAGCCTTGAAAGGAAGTACACAAGATGAAAATGGAATTAGGTCTACCTTGACTAGAGGATATTATATTTTTTAAAAAATGAATAAATTGGCAGTAAATTAACATGTAGCACATCTACAATCTGTCTCTAGGGGATAACAAAAGATATTTTTATTATCTCAATGCAGAATTTTGGTTGATTTTTTTCTCCATTGGTTCCTGAAATGAGAGGTTTAGTTTTATATAGAACTAGGCATGACGCTTTGCCTGACTGCTTGGGTGCACATGGAGGAGTCTGTGCTGTGTTTCTCTCTAAATCCCCCTGGGTATGAGTATTTTCTTGGATGGGATTTTCTGTGAAGTTGATGGTGTGTGATTACCTGGGGGTTGGGGTGTTTGTTTGTAAGTGATGTTTGAGAGTGTGAAAGATGGAACATTCTAGAGTTGAAATCCTTAGAAGTCTGATATTGCAAAAGCAGAATCCAGGTAGGGAACAGAGCCCTGGAACATGTTTCCTGAAGCTCTGCATAGTAGCTCCGTGACCTTGGGTAAACCACCTCCTCTCTGCATCTCAGTTTCACTAATTACAAAATGGAGAGGATCAGGTCTACTTTTCCTATCTCATTAACGAAGATCCCAATGACATAATGGACATGAAAGTATTTTGAGAGTCTCAGTACGATGCTAATGCAAGGAATTGTTATAATTTTTTTCTAAGCAATGAAATTATTTGTGTAACTCTAAGATGGCAAAGATTTTTTTTGAAGATCAGAGAAGCGGTACATAATAATTCCTTATATTTATGTAACATTTTGTAAATAGAAGAGTCCACAATCTATATTCACTACCAGATTTGCCCAATAATCCTGAAAGGTAAGCAGCTCTTTGGGCAGACAGAGAAAGGCTGGATGAATTGCACAGGGTCTCCCAGCTCTTGGATGGGGGAGCCAGCACGAGCCCACACATACCACAATGGCCCACACAGCGTCATGCTGGAGTTCCCTCCATTCTTCATGGCTGTGTGCCCTGAATCCCACTCCTTGGGGGCCAGAGGAAGCCTCCAGAATGAAGTGATGTCTCCAGCGAGACCCAAGGATGAGCAGGAGTTGGGTGGCTCAAGGAGGAAAAGGCATCTGGCCGAGGCAGTGGCAGCTTCAAAGGCTGAAAGAAAAAGCAGGATATTTGGGAGACAAAGTATTCCTGAAAGGCTGGGCATAGAGTGTGGAATTAGGGCGCGAGGACAGGGAGCAGGGTAACTGTTGGTGAGAGACAAAGATGACAATACAAGTGGGTATCTCAGGGATCTTGGCCAATTTTATCAGGAGAGTGACATGATCAGATTTACTGGGAGGAAAGATTACTCTGGAAGTGCATGAAGAATGGTATAGGAGAGATTCAGTGAGCAAACAGGGGCAAGAAAGGACGGCTTGGACTAGGGTGATGGCAGTGGCGTGGGGGAATCCAGGACAGGTTGAGCCACTAGACTTGGCGATTGCATGCAGAGCGCAAGGCAGAGCGGGAACCAAAGCACTGCACCCCAACCTACTGTCCACATGTGGGGAGCATTCGCATATTTGAAAACATCTCAACAATTGACTGATATTTTTCATCAAATGTGACAATTACATGGAGCTACATTTCCCTGGAGGCCACTTAACTTTTTTCCCACCTAAGCCAGGGAGCAAAACATGTGAGTGGGCCTGTGATTGTCTTTGCCTCCCCTCTTTCCTCCAAGGGAGATGAATTCACCACTGTGTTCCCTTTTCTACTCTTTCAGCTACCATATTTCTCGTCCCTTACATCCTCTCAGTTCTTATGCTGCAGGAATTTAAATCAAAGCATTATTGACTAATTCTGTTCCCACTCGAAAGAGAATTTACACTTAACAAATATGAAAAGGAACAAAAGCATATGTGCATGCAAAGATTTGACCACGAATGTTCACAGAGAAGTATTATTCAGACCTAGAAACTATCCAAATGTCTATCAACAGGTGAATGGATAAATACAATGAGGTGTGCCCATGCAATAAAAAGGAATGCATTCCTAACACATGCTACAACATGGAAAAACCTTCAAAACAGTATGCTAAGTGAAAGGGACTGGGCGTAAAAGACCAAATATTACATGATTCTATGTACACGAAATGTCCAGAAAAGGCAAATCTGTAAAGATAGAAAGTAGGTCAGTGGTTGCCTGGGGCTGGGGGTGGGAGTGAGGATAGACTGCAAATGTATGTGAAGGATCTTTTGGGGGTGATGAAAATGTTCTAACACTGCCATATGGTGATATATGCACAACTCTAAATTTACTAGAAAAATCATTGAATGCAAATTGCCTCAATAAAGCTATAAAAAAGAAAAAGAGAGAGAGGAAGGAAGAAAAAGGAAGGAGGGAAGGAAGGAAGGAAGCTGAAGGAAAGGGTGACAGTATAGACATGCATTTGAAAAGGCCAGTTGTTACAAGGCAGTGTCAGAGGGGAGAGGCTGAAGCCCAATATTTGACTTCCTCACAGGCATGAGGAAGAAGCAAGGGGTCTAGGCTGGCTTCAGAGCACTTGGAGGAACAAGGTTAGTTTCCAAGGGTGTGGCAAGTTCTGGTACTGAAGCTGGACGACCACGGAGACAGCCTGTCCCAACACAGACAGCGGCCGGGGGTGTCCCTGAAATGGCAGGTAGTGGGTTGTGGACCCCAAGGTGCCTCACCCTGGGCTGGACTCAGGGGGGTTTTCTAGTCCCTGGGGACGGGTACTGTCAAGTACAAGGCATAGCCCTGGCCTCAGAGTTCCTTTAAAGAGGAGACCAGACTCAGAGCTGAAGAAGAGTGACCAAGGCAGAACCCAGCTGCAAGAACTGATATATCTGGGGAGGGCTGGACTCTGGGAGGTCATCAGAACAGGTGTCCAGAATCAGGGCATCAGAGACCCTAATCAGCCTGGGCCCGTGGGGAGGGTGTGGCTGGGCATGGAAAGAAGGCAGGTGCCAGTGACCAGGACCAGGATGCAAGGGCTTAGTCTGACGTCGGTGACCTGAGGCTGGAACCCTTCATGCCCTGCCCCAGGTCTGGGCCCAACGAAGAGTTCTAGATGCCTGCCTCTCCCACCCTGGCACGTAATTCAAAACACAAACAATACTAAACATTATGATAAATGTGTGAAGGGCTGACAGAATTCTGACTTTTTTGTATGATGACCGTGTCAGTGCTTTTTAAAAAATACATCAGCTGCGTTTCTAACTTCCCCCAACCCCACATTCCTATTCCTCCCCTGTTTTGCTTCATCACCTCCTAATACACTATATAACATGTTTATGTATTTTGTTTATTCTCTGTCTCCCATCATTGAAATCTAATGGTGTAAATTCACTGCTGTGTCCCCAGCAACCAGGGCCGTGCCTGGCAAAGCAGCGCTCCGTAAATATTTGTTGAATGGATGAATTGAACATAAAATTCTCTTCCTCCTTTTTTATCTCTGCTTTGCAGATATAAGTGTCCTGTAGGCTGCTGGCTGGATAATCCAGGATGGCCTCAGGTCACAGTGGGTTCTTGGGAAGGATGGCAGGGCCCGTCTGAGCCAGGGGTGGAAGCTCCGATGGGTCCTGGTGGGGGAGGTGAGGGGTGCGGTGTGGGTGAGGGCCAAGCCTGGGAAATATTAATGGTGGGATTTCAGTATCTAAGACAGGCTGGTAGGGACTCTTTAGATTGAGCACTGTTCTGTCCTCTTCAAATTGTACCCTGCAGGCAGCTGCTTAGTGTGCCTGCTGGGTTTGAGGTCAAAAACCTGGTTTTATTGTGTCATTGG
This sequence comes from Indri indri, assembly GCA_004363605.1. NCBI lineage: Eukaryota > Metazoa > Chordata > Mammalia > Primates > Indriidae > Indri > Indri indri. The sequence goes on along the minus strand of RJWJ010001888.1, from coordinate 93,035 downwards.
CACTGCCATGGTTTGGATATGGTTTGTTTGCTCCTACCAAACTCATGTTGAAATTTGGTCCCCGTGCGGTGGTATTGGCAGGTGGGTTTTAGTGGGAAGTGTTTGGGTCGTGGGAGTGGATCCCTTGTGAATGGCTCGGTGCTGTCCTTGCAGTAATGAGTTCTTGCTCTCATGAGACTGAATTACTTCTTGCATGAATGGATTGGTTCCCAAAAGAGTGGGTTGTTATAAAGCCGAGACACCCTTGTTTGGCTCTTCACACATGTCGTGTCTGCTTTGACCATCTCTACCACATTCTGACCTAGTACATGGCCCTCACCAGAAGCCTGGCAGATGCCAGAGCCCCCATCTCATACTTCCCAGCCTGCAGAACCCTGAACTAAATAAATCTCTTTTTGTTTTTTTAAATTAATTCCCCAGTCTCAGCTGTTTTGTCATAGCAACACAAAGTGGACTAAGATAGCAGCCCAGTTGCCCTTTGAGACTCAGGGGGCAGGTCCCCATGTCAGCAAACCAGCCTGGGGACACCCACAGAAGCTGTCTGCAAGGACAGGGAATATCTGGTTAGGATATCTCTGGATTCCACCCTTCCCATAAGGAGAAGGAGAAGGAGAGGAGGATATATGGTGAGATGCAGTTGCCCTGTTCAGGTCTTTTAAGAAAGAAAGAAAGTCTGATTCAATGGACGTCCCACAATAATTCTGAAAGGCCAGGCCAAGTGCTGGCTTCTGTGACATGCGTCATGGTATCTACTCCAGACAGTCTCTACCCAAGTTTTGGTAACATTCCTCGCATTTCAGATGTGTTTACACCTCCCTGAAGTTTAGCGGTGATTGATTCCTAGTTTTCCTTGAGTCGAATAGAAAACATGAGTGATTTTGTACTACGGGAGGAAAGATTCATTTGTTATTGAAAGAGGTATGCTTTGAATCTCTGAGGGCACCAAGGATGAAATCACATATTTTCAAAATGCAGATGCTTTGTTATTCTTAATGGTTAGCAAACATTCTCAGCCCTGAAATAACTGCTTAGCCTTTTCCAAACTTTTATTTAATTAAATTTTTTATCGTAGTATAACATGCGCTCAGAAATAAGCATAAATCCTAAGTGTCCAGCTTGTGAATTTTCACGAAGGGAACACATTTGCGTTGAAGTGTCCTGATTAAGAAACATCATGAAGCCCCCTTGAAACTCCTTCCAATAGCTCCCCCACCCTGACTCCCACCCCTATCCTCACCTGATAATGGTAGTAGCTTTGTGTTTTTGAACTTTATATGAATGGAGTCATACAGTGTATATTCTTTTGTGTCTGGACTCTTATGCTCAACAGTATATATGTGAAAATAAAGTTGTGGGCCTGAGGGCGGGGGAGGTGGAGAAGAAGAAAAGGTCAACATTTAGTTCAAAAGACTGTTAGACCTGGGGTCCAGGCAGGCAATGGCCTTGGGCTCCGTAGCAGGGCCACCAGGGCAGTAAGAAAGACATGGGTGGGGAGGATGGGGAGGGTTGGTCAGTGGGTGCTAAGTTACAATTAGATAGGAGGAAGGAATTCTTGTGTTCTACTGCAACGATGTTTGACAGTAAGGTATAGCATATTACAAAATGGCTAGAAGAGAGGCTTTAGAATATTCTCACCACAAAGAAATGATAAGTGCATGAGGTGATGGATACATTAACTACCTTGATTTGATCATTGTACTGTATATATATGTATTGAAACATCAGATTTTACCCCATAAATATGTACAATTACTATGTGTCAATTAAAAATCTAAAAAAAACATTTTTAATTTAAAAAAGAAAGACTGGAGTGAGGCCTCTCCGATTTGGACCTAGGCTAAGTTCCACACTCTACTATTCCTGAAGTAGATTTCTCAGCCCTACCACACTTCCCCAGTGCCTTTTTTTTTTTTTTTTTTTTTTTGAGACAGAGTCTCACTCCATTGCCCAGGCTAGAGTTCTGTGATATCAGCCTAGCTCACAGCAACCTCAAACTCCTGGGCTCAAGCAATCCTCCTGTCTCAGCCTCCCAAGGAGCTGGGACTATAGGCATGTGCCACCATGGCTGGCTAATTTTTTTCTATATATATTTTTTGTTGTCCAGCTAATTTCTTTCTATTTTTTTAGTAGAAACGGGGTCTCGCTCTTGCTCAGGCTGGTCTCGAACTCCTGAGCTCAAATGATCCACCCACCTTGGCCTCCCAGAGCCCCAGTGCCGTTTTGAGTTTATTTGGAGGCACACCTGTCAGGACTTGCCGAAGGAGTTGTTGCAAGCATAGAGAGAAAAAGGGAGGAATCAAGGATGACTCTTTAGGTCCCTGCTTGAAAACTGGGTTGCTGCTATTTACTGAGTTGGGGGAAGACTGAAGGAGCAATGAGGTTTTTGTGGGGTGTTAATCAAATGCTTTGTTTTGGACAAGTTACATTTGAGATGCTTCTTAAACAAAGTCCAAGTAAGTCTGGAGCTCTGGGGAACAGCTAAAGCCTGAGTTACAAATATAGGAACCCCTAGCATGCAGGTGGCTTTTAACTCTATGGAGGAACATCATGACATCACTTGGTGAGACTGCAGAGTGACATGAATGTAATGTGGCATCTCCAAATAAAATTTCCTTCTTGTTCTTTCCATTGCCCCCTCACAACCTGTGCTCAGGTCAACTCAGACTCCAGGCCCGCATCTGCCTCTTTGGTCCCTCTCCTCCCCGCTCCGCTGCCCTTAGTTGGTGTCACAAAAGCCCAAATGATTGAGGAAGAGGAGATTTCCCTGAGAAAGGGAAGGAGGAAAAGCTAGGTAGGAGGGTGGCGGGGCTGGCTGTTGGGAAATTCTCTTTGACCACACAAGGAGGAAGAAACAGTACACAAGCCAACTAGTACTCTTGCACGTGCTAATACTTCTGGGCCTATCGCACGTTTATAGAGGTTTTTCATAAAGAGTCATCCCCAGAATTTTCTTCAAAGCAAGAAATTTCTCTCTGTGTTCCTAGAGAATTCCACTATTGTGTAAACCAGATAGCTTAACAAAATGTATTTGTTGAATAAATTTCCTCTTAACTAAAAGGGCTACATCCCTTATCCATATATTGATTTAATACTTAGCAATTTAGTGGCAGTAGGGTAAATGCTTACTGGGCCAGTACAGTGTGTGTGTGTGTGTGTGTGTGTGTGTGTGTGTGTGTAACTTAAGCACTCATAAGTAGACTCCTACATTGTGGAAGCAATGGCATTTGGAAGTAGAAAAAGAATCATTTTAGATTAAACCCTCTCTTCATTGTTTAAGCATTGGCACCCAGTGCTGGCAAGTACTTGTTTTTCAACCCAAGATAGGCTGCTGGAATGACGCCCTGGCAATCCCTGGGGACTAAACTGAAGAACAAACATGTGCCTTCCCCCTCAGATATTTTTGGCAATTAATTCACTTATACCCAACCTCTAACAGATGTAGCACTTGGGGGAAAAAATAACTCTTCCTTCATGCCTTGATTCCTCGTCTTCTCATAATTAAACCATAAACAAAATAAAAGATGAAATGAAATATACATCATTGCCTTAAGAAGAAATAGAATGCAAATGAAACGGCTGGATCTGCAGATTGACAGACTCCCCAGGAGTCCGCATCTGGGACTTGGAGGGCTTCCAGCTCCTTCGTTTGTTCATTTCCTTCCCTCCTCTCCCTCTTTCAATCTCTCTGCTTTGCCCTGACTTGAGTCCCTCGCTCCTTCCCATCCCCGCCTGGGTGGCTATGTCTCTTTCTCTCGTACAACTAGTGTTTTCACATTTCCTTAGGACAGTAATGTGAAATAAGATCAAGTTATAAAAGGAAATTATATATTCTGCTAGCAAAATAACAGACTGGCAAGTCGATGAGGGCCTAAGCAAGTTGATTTCTGAAAATTAAGATATGGATAAGGTTGCTGCCTCTCTTTCAGGAAACATACAAGCACATGTTCTTAACCTTTTGGACTTTGGAGACCCAAAGACATAGATAGGCTGAAATAGGATAGGTTTTACTAACAGATGGGGACCAAGTGACGTAAGCCCTAAAATAAGTTTCCCACTGCCTCTGACTCGGGGACTGAAATTTCCACTTGAAAACAATGTTAGTAAAGCTTTATACTTTATTCACATTGTTGATTCTATTATTAAACTACACATTTACGTACCTTCGTCTGGCTCATTACTGCTTGTGAAGTGCCCTCCTCATGTGCAACGCCCTGAGCTGAAACTCTATGGCACTATCTCTCCTGGTTCTCATAAGCTGGGAGGGAGGCATTGTTATGCCCATTTAACAGATGAGACAACTGAGTCTCAGAGAAAACTTGTCTGAGTCGGGCCTCCTACACGTGGTGGAACTAGGAGCTCTGAGCGGACCCTCCTTGCATTCTAACTCAGTCGGAGATTGACTATTTTAGGGACTTGTTGAAGGTTCCTGTATGCAGATGGGAGTGGGGAGGAAAGAAAACTGGCACAGTTTGCTGGAAGCTGGCTTGGGTCAAACAATTAGCTTCCTGTCAAACAGGGTGACAGACACTATCAGGGCTCCTCACCACACCTTGGGAAACCCACATCCCTTGAACCCTCACTGGCTTCAACCCTCAAGTCTGGTTAGAACCAGGTGGTGTTGTCGTCACGGCTGACTCATGGTATCCGCTGCAACATATACTAGGGCCTGGTTTTATGTCCCAGGTCACATGTGGATTTGCCCATGTGACCGAAGGCTTCCCTGCACGCGTTGCATGTTCACCATGATCTGCCCTAAGGTTAATGGGGCTGCCACCTTCTTCACAGGGATAAGCTCTCTTCATTGTCTGATCCCTTATGTTGTTGAGTAAGGTATGATTTATAATTGATGTTTTCCCATTCAACACATTTAAATGATTTCTCCATGGGGTAAGAATTCTCTGATGCCCGATAAGGTGAGGGTTCTGCCTGAAGGATCTTCCATAGTGATCACATTTAAATGGTTTCTCCCCAGTTTATATTTTTCAGCGCTGAGTAAGGATTGAGATCTTAAAAAAGCTTTGCCACACTCAGACACAAACAGGTATGTATTCTTATATGCATTTTATGGTGGGATTTTTTCTGGCATGACTTTCTACACTCATTGCACATTACACACATAAGATTTCTTCACTTTTTCAAATTTGGATATTTTCTGATAGTTGGGGATCCACTTTTTAAATTCTTATAGGATTCTCCTTCCAGAATGCTGAGATTTTTCTCCAATTTCTTATTTATGTACTCTCTCTTGCTTGGTTTCCACTTTGGGGGAAGCAATGCCTGGGGAAGGGGCTTTCCTGTTCATGATGTATTTTGGTGACTTCTTAGAACAACATCAAAATGTAATACATAAAAGGCTCTGTACAATTTTCCATCTCATTGGTAGCAGGTGGGTACACAGGAGTCAAGAGAGGGGTTGGGGGAAATGATCCGTCTTCTCTTCTGTGTCCATCGGCCTGGCTGTAAAACCCTGTGCATGGACGGGAAGAAGAACCAGATGAGAGGCGAGTGTCAATAAACACCCTGTGTCCATTTCCTATAACTGCTGTAGCAAATTACCACAAACTTCGTGGCTCAACACACCACAGATTTATTCTTTTACATACAATTCTGGAAGCCTGAAGTCCTCAGTCAGTTTCCCTGGGCTGAAGCCAAGGTGTCAGCAGGACTGGTTCTTTCTAGAGGCTCTGAGGGGAGAATCCATTTCCTTGCCTTTTCTAATTCCTAGTGGCAGCCTGTGTTTCTTGGCTTGTGGCCCCTCCCTCTATCTTCAAAGCACACCACTCCAATCTCTGCTTCCAAAATGACATCTTCTCTGACTCTGACCTCTGCGTCCCTTTTAAAAGGACCCTATGATGACACTGGGCCCATCTGGATAATCCAGGATAATATCCCCATCTCAAGGCCCTTAATTTAATCACTTCTGTGAAGTCCCATTTGCCATGTAAGGCAACATTCATTAGATTCCAAGATTAGGACTTGAGCATATTTGGAGGCCGTTAGTCAGCCTCCCACACAACACACTCTTTAATCACTAGCAGAAGAGCGAGACAAAGAGTTGACTGTGAATTAAGAACAGAATGGAGTCTCCGAAACATACGGAACGGGTTTGAGATGAATTCACTGCGTTTCAGTTTCTTAATGATTCATTTAGCTAATTTTAAAATTTTACTAATTTCAAAAGCTTGTTTCTTTTAACAAGTTGAATATCATGTTTCTATTTTTCAGTTCTTAGTATTCTTTTGCAAATTCCTCAAATGGTTTATCAGCTTTAATTTTGAACTTACAGCAATTAAAACTTTAAATTAAATTATATTAAATTAAATTAGATTAAAATAGTAAAGGCTTAAGATAAAGGGATGAAATTTTAACTGGGGATTTTCAGATAAGAATCAGCAAATGAAGTTGTTTTTCAATTGAAATTTAAAATTTAAATTCAAAAGCACCTGAAAAATTAGTTATACCCCAAACAATCCTGTAAAAAATGATGACATTTTAAATTCTAACAAGAACAAATTTGGGATAAAATAAGCCAAGGCAGCAGAAAGGAAGTGAGAATGCCCAGAAGATTATATTATAAAGATTTCTATCTCCAGCACCTCAAGTTTGGTATTCACCAACTGTAAACACAAAATTATCATGAAAGAATTTTGTTTTAATGGTTTAAAAAATCCTGAAAGTTCTAAAAAGACTGGTAAAGTGAGAAATGAACTAGAAGCTACAGAAGCAACCATATCCCACACAGTAAGTTTGAATTATTAAAATGTTAGAAAAATTAGGTCGATCAACTAACAGAAATTGCTAGAATATAATCCTTAATTTGAGAAATTGGCAGAATAATCACAAATATGCTAAAATGTCTGCAAAACCAAAAAGACATGAAATAAATCAGTATAAACTGAAAAATTCTTGTGGGAAACAAGCACTGATTTTTTGGTTATGGGATATTTTTTAATTTTTAATTCATTTTAAAAACACTGAAAGACTTCTTTAAATGCTGCTGCAAAGACAAAATAAAACCTTGTCAATGAAAACTATGGAAATCATCCAAAACCACTAAAACCATTCCATTGGAGATGAATTTCTATGAATTTATAAGTAAGATAGCAAGTTTTTAAATAAAATGGTAAATTTGATGAACTGGTGACTTGACAAAGTGTTTTTGGCAAACGGGACCTTCAGGCACCTAAGCTCTGGTGGCCTTCCCTGCTGCCCTTGGAGAGGGGGCTTCCAGTGGGGCCCCCCGGGCTGCTCGGTTGGAAGTGGAAGAGGCGAGGACAGCTCTTGTTTCTTTCTCGCTCCCTGGGCCCTGCTGCTGGGGGATTTGAGTTGGCTGGGGTCTTGCCCTCTGGCGGTCTGGTCTTTTCCAAGCAGGAAACCTCTTGCTCCGTGGTACTCTGCTATCCCAAGCTTGCTTCTGGCATATCTCCAACACTTTGTGCACTTGTGACTTACATGTTTGTCCACCAGACCTTAGGGATCTTGGGCAGGGGCAATGCCTTATCCAGCTTTTTCTCTCCAGACCCAAAGCTGGTGCCTGACACATTATAGTGCATAAAGAGTGGTTATTGAATGAACAGATGGATGTAGGAAAGACTTTTTTTTTTTTTTAAAGTGTTCTTTCTCCAGGAGTTTATTCCTGGCCCCTTCCGTCTGGGTTCAGTGTCTCTGTGCTTCCCTCTATTATGACATATTGCACCTGTTTCCTTGTTCACCTCTGCTTCACTAAATCAGGACAGCATCTTCGTGGCCCCATGCCTGTCTTAGCAGTAGTGCACTCTCAACACATAGTGGCTCAATTAATTGTTTCGTGATCCAAAGTGAGCCCTTAAAGATCAGAAGGCAATTCTTGGTACATGGTCCTTCCAATGTGACGTTTCAAACTCCTGTTTTATGTAAAGATGACTTCTTTCCATCCATCCCAGCTTGTTACTTATTGTCTTTTGGCTGATGGGCAACCAATTTATGCAACAGCTTCTTCAGAACCTACTTCATGCCCCAGTCTTCAGCAATAGGACAAACTCTTTGCTTTGTCAACAAAGCAGGCAGACTCTATGTATGGCCATTGTATTCCAGTAATTTCTTTCCTTTCTATTTTCTTTCTAAAAGAAACATTATTGGAAATAATTGTTCCTATAATTTTCACTCCTGCTGTATGTGTAACATGAGTGGGATTTCCCAGACTATCCTTCATTGCTGCAATAAACACATTTTAAAAATTTTTAATTGCTTTGTTCATCCATGAATATTTAGAAATAATTTGTCATTGCTTCATGTTTTCTCATTTCTCTTTTCACAGAAACAAGTTATTTAACATTTAAAAATTTGTTCTTTCTTTTCCCTTTTGCATTTTTTCTTTTAATATTTGAAAACCGTGTATCGATTCTTGATCGATATGGAGTGACGAAGGGAGCATGATTTTGTCATAGCTGAAAAGGGAGCATGATTTTTCATGGCTGAAAAAGCTGCCGATGTACAACCTGAGTCACATATCTATAAATCAATGTGATGACTTCAGGTTTCCATAAATATTTCCTGGACATTTTCCCAAAGGCCTTTTCCATAAATCCTTTCTTCCTGTGCCTGCAGCAGCTTGTGCATGGTTCTCTTAGGGCACGTCACACACAGCTGTTACTGCTTCTTCCCTTCTTCGCTAGATTCAAGGCTCTTACCACATATGCACCCCCAGTGCTGAGGACACTGTAGATGCTCAGTCAGTGTCACTGAGGTGAAGGAATGAATTCAAGGATTCATTTCCATCTCTCTATTAGTATCAATAATAATACCAACAGGCCAGGCACGGTGGCTCACGCCTGTAATCCTAGCACTCTGGGAGACAGAACGTGGCGGGGAATCACTTGAGATCAGGGGTTCAAGACCAGCCTGAGCAAGAGTGAGACCCCATCTCTACTAAAAATAGAAAAAATAGCTGGGCACCTAAACATAGAAAAAATTAGCTGGGCATTGTGGTGTGCACCTATAGTTCCAGCTACTTGGGAGGCTGAGGCAGGAGGATCGCTTGAGCCCAGGGTTTGAGGTTGCAGTGAGCTATGATGATGCCATGACACTCTAGCCCAGACAACAGAGAGAGACTCTGTCTAAAAAAAAAAAAAAGTAATAATACCAGCTAATACAGCTAATGTTTAGTGGCTACATCCTTTGGGCCAGGCACTAAGCTAATCTCGCTACATGTATTATTTTATAATCCTCTTTTCAGCTCTGTCTGCAGTACAGATATTCTTGTTCTCTCTTCTTTTACCAGTGAGAAAGCTATTGGTGATTTAGAGAGGCAAATTAGCTTTCCTAAGGTTAAAAGCAATTGTGACAGAGTAGAATGTGAACCTACATGTGACTAACCTGTAAGTCCATATTTTGACATTACTCCACATTGCTAAGGCATCTCAGTTCACCATAACTTAAAAATGTTTATAAAGACTTCCTCTACTAATAATCTTTTTACATAGGAACATGTTGGCTACATCCCCTGGGCATAATATCTGGCAAGTGGCTTTAAAACAAAAGCCAGTTCAGGTTGGGGTGACAAGATAGGAAAACAGAGACAAAAGACAATAGATGGAAAAATAAAGGCATGATCTATTTGGTACTAGATGGGGAATGAAAGTGAAATTTTTACCTAATCTTGTAATGTTTCAAGGTATCCGCCCCTAAATGCATAATGATTATATCTTGATGGTAAATGAAAATTCCCATCTTTTTTCTAGGTGAATGCTGTCCCAAAGATTGAGGCAAATGAAAGACAGAAAGCGGAAAAGAAGACCAAGAAGTCAAGCAACCATGTAAACCAGAGCATCTCAGCCTCAGCACTATTGGTGTTTTAGGCTGTGTTATGGTTTGAGTTGTGCCCCCCCCCAAATTCATATGTTGAATTTCTAACTTTTGTTAGCTCAGAATGCAATCTTATTTGGAGTTAGGGACTTTACAGAGGATCAAATTAAACTGAGGTCATTAGGGTGGAGCCTAATCAAACATGATTGGTGTCCTTATAAAAGGGGAACTTTGAACACAGAAATACACACAGAGAGAAGATGGTGTGAAGAGATACAGGGAGAAAACAGCCATCCACAAGCCAAGGAGAGAGGCCTGGAACAGATTCTTCCTCCACAGCCCTCAAAATGAACTGACGCTGCCTTGTTTTTGAACTTCTAGCTTTCCGAACTCTGAGACAGTAAATTTCTGTCATTTAAGCCACCCAGTCTGTGGTACTTTGTTATGGCAGCCCTAGCAAACTAAGTCTGGATACCTCTTTGTTGTGGGGGGCTGTCTGTGCATTGCAGGATATTTAGCAATACCCCTGCCTCTACCCACTAGATGCAGTAGCATGCCCCAGTGCCCAGCTGTGACAACCCCAAACTTCTCTAAATATCTCCAAATATCCCTCTGGGGGCAACCAGACTAGACTGTGGCCTGGAGGCAGCTGCTGATCTCAACCATTACACGCACATCCACCGCCAATTTTACAGCACTCCCTAGAGCCTGATTTCCCAAGCAGAGCAATATACATAATTTGGAATATTTAACTTCATCTGAGCGGTTACACATCATGCATATAATGGGAAAATAATCTAATCTGCTGAAGATCTACATAAAACAGTGAAGGAACTCATAATATACCAACCCCAAATCTGCCATTTGGGCATAAGGCTATTTCGACTTAAAGACATTTGAGATTCAACAGATGCAGAAAGAAGCCTTCCTGGAGTTTCCCTTATCTGACTCAAAGCAGTAACTCCTGATAAATAAGGGCTGCAATAAATGCCTTCTCCTGGGGGAGTTCATGGTCATGAAGATGAAGAAAAGTTGGCACCAAGATGGACCTGCACAAACAAATGTTACTAAGATAGCCCTGGCCTTCCATTAGTTTCTCCATAGACTTATCTTCCCATAATTTGCCACCCTTGGAAGCCCCAAACCCGTTTCCTTTGTCTTGAGACATCTCCACAATTTATCATTCTTTGTTAAAATGGTACATAAGGTCTCAGGCATATCTGCTTCTTTGGGTCTTTTCCAGGAAGGGTCCCATGGCACATAAAAGTTAACATAAAATATGTACATCTTTTCTCCTGTTAATTTGACTTTTGTCAGTCTAATTTGCAGGGCTCCTGGCAATAAACCTAAGAGGGTAGAGGAAAAAAATTTTTTCCTCTCCTATAATAGAAAATACTCCCCCAGTCATACTCAAGGAAAACTTGTGGGATTTTATTTTCCTTAAATCTAGACAGTGGTTTAGTCTGAAGACAAAAATGGCAGCCTTTTGCAAGAGTGCTAGTCTTGCCATTCTACAGAAGCAATTAAAGAAGGAAACTGATGTTTCTGTGCCATATAAAAGCACAAACAATTCACTGCTTCCATGTAAAAGCTATGGGAGAGGGATCTAAGGACATATTCAGTTAAGAAGCAATTATTTTAATAAACTATCACAAAGGCTTAATTGTGTTGCTATTTATTTACATGCTGGTAGTTAGTTGTAATGAATGGAGCAGAACAGAAACAAACAGCAGCAGACTTATTAGTGATGTAGCTAAACTCTTTTTTACATCCTTTAATTCCAGAGGGATTTTAAAAGGTCACATCTTCAGAGCTTCCATAATTATATTTTTCTCACAGCATGAACTCTTCCTAATGGCAGTGTTGTAAGCTGCATTCAGGTGATGAATTTTTTCTGAGTCAATGCATCATTTTAAACAACAGGAAACTTTCTCTTTGCTGATGGTTTAAGCATGTTTATAATGCCTAGATTATAAACAATTATAAGTCTGCAAAAGATCTTTTAAAGTAGGGCTCCCTATGAATTTAACTCACTCCAAGATTTACCTGACAGTACTAGTCCATAATCAATCAGGCATTACTTAACCTTAATTTTTTCTCATGTTTTAAGTGTCTTTGCATGCTCCTCTCCTTATGTACACATATGCATCTGTAGGAGAATAGCCAAGGGATGTTCTATGGCAAGAGTGATGCCATCCTGAAACAAAACTACCACGATGACTGATGTTTGACCCCCACATACCAAGGTATTCTGCAGCAAGTTCTTTAAACAATGCCTGTAGCATAGATAACCGCTTACAAAGATACTTATCTATGCTCTCCAGTGGTCACAAGTCTTGATAAGAAAGTCGGAAGATGTGACCAGCTGCACATGTTTTACCCTAAAAGCTTCTTATATTAAGAATACCTTCTGGAGGGCGTTGCAGGGATCCACCATCTCGTGGCTACCCGAGATGTGGCTTCTGTTCCTAAGTCCCTATTAAATGTTTTTTTTCTGAGATCTGGATTTGTCAGCCTCTTTCTTCAGTCTCTCAGCTTTCTTAGCCTTTGGGGGTAGGTTTGCATAGACCTGCTCTCTGCTGAGCAGCATACTGTAGCATTTTCTCTATGTCTATGTCTTTGTTTTGTCCTGAGTTAAAACTGGAATTAACTAAAAACTCTGAGCCATTCCAAGCCCCTCTGTCTCTTCTGAGCTGGGAACTCCTGGATGTGGCCTTGGTGTCTGCCAGCTTGTCATCCCTCTTGCTGCCTCACTTGGTGGAATAGAAGGGCCACAGGAACAGAAGACAGAAGACACCATCCTTTTTGTCTCTGCTATATCCTGGCTGTGCACTGAGTTCCTACTTCCTGTCTGCCCACCTCATATGACTGTGAGAATCAGATAGGACGATATACGTGGAAGAGGTCTGTAAACTGGCAGTTGCTTCAGCATGGAAGGTGTTACAGTGAAGAGGGAAATCAGAGGCCTGTGAACATTTAGAGTTGGGGAGGATTACTGACATGAGTCTTAGAGAAAGAAGCACCTTTTGGGGCCCACCAGGGTTGGATTTAGCCTCCTGAAGTGGAAGTTTATAGCCCTACACTTCTGAGAGAGTTGTTTTCCAAAGCTTTGTCACTTATAGTGAGGAATTGTTAAACACCGAGATAAACTGATTTTCTGTTGCTCAGGAATTGCTTTACTTCACAATGTGTGAAACAAAATATGTCTGAGTTCTCAGATAAGGACACTTGCTTAAGGGGGTCTTGCAATGTGATCGGCATTTTTTAGGCAGAGGAAGGGAAGAAGAGCTTTACAGAGAATCCAGACGACCAAACCACAGACAAGGAGGGAAGCTGGGAGGGCCAGGCCACGGGACTGTATGGGGTGGGTGAGGATGGGTGCTTGTGCGAGAGCAGAGGCAGGCCTCAGTCTTTCTCCCACCCCCTGGGCCTCTTCCGTCCTCCCCACCCAATCCCCACTCCTGCCCTGGTAGAAACTGGCTCTCCACTGTTTATCTAGCACTCTCCCTGGGGGGTGCGCAAGGCAGATGTTCTTTTTTTCCCCCATTTTACAGCAAAAATAAAAAGGGGCTCAAGAAATGAAGACACTGAAAGCAGAGCTTCAAAGAGGAATCTGTACAGCCATGTTTACGGCAGTATTATCCACAATAACAAAAAGGTGGAAGCAACCCAAGTGTCCATGAGCAGATGAATGGATAAACAAAATGTGGTATACGTACACACAATGAAATGCTGTTCAGTGTTGAAAAGCAAGGAAATTCTGATAGATGCTACAACATAGCTGAACCTTGAAGACATGCTAAGTGAAATAAGGCAGTCATAAAAAGACAAATGCTGTATAATTCCACTTACATGAGGCATCTAGAGTAGTCAAACTCATAAAATAGAAGGTAGAAAGATGGTTGGCAGGGGCTGGGGGGAGGGGAAAATCAGGGAATTATTGTTCAATGAGTACAGAGTTTCAGTTTTGTAAGATGAAAATATTCTGGAGATTGCACAACCACATAAATAAAGTTAACACTACTGAGCTGTCTGAGGAAAAAAGTGCTGAGGCTCTGCTAAAACAAAAGGTGGCACACAATCACTTTGAGATGCTTGGGTTAATCATATCTTAGTGACCTTCGGAAAGGGTGGAGTAGCCTATTGTTTGCTGTGTGTCACCAGCCAACCCCAGGTAGGATCTGGGCCCATCACATGGCTGCTCTAGTTCTAGGAAGAAAAAGAGACCCAGAGGTGGCAGATGACTCCAAACTCCAACATCCAAACTGTTCATCAAGTTAGAACTAGAAATTAGGTCTTATAGCCTCTGCTCCAGTGCCCTTTGACCTACTTCACTCTTTCTCTGAAAGCTGGGGTATTTGCTGTGCAACCAAGGTCATGGTTATATGCAGCTCAGCTTTACTTGCACTGGGGTTTCTCAGCTTCAGCACTGTGAACATTTGGGACCAGATAAGTTCTTGTTGAAGGGGGCTGTCCCATGCATTGCAGAATGTTCAGTGGCATCCCTGGCTTCTCTCCATTATTTGCCAGTAGACCCTCCCACCCCCTCTACCTTGTGACAACCCAGAATGCCTCGATCAGTTGAGAATCACTAATTTACTCTTGGTGAAAATTTATAATCAACAGATTTTCTTTTGGATATTTGCTTCACCTGTTCACAGTCCTGGATTTGGAGTCTAAGAAGTTTATGTGAAAATAAAAACATCCTGATAAAAAATCTCTGGCTTGTTCCTTGGCCCTCCATGGAGTGAAGCTTCGCTCATACTATGTTGCTGCTAGGAGTAATCTGGGTGGTCAGAGTGAGAGGCTGCAGTGATGTTTTGACGGTTTTACTGATGCTGAGCTCCGTACCATCCCTGGCCAAGCTTCCCTGTGACTCACCAGCTTTCCTGCTGCCTGTGCCCTTGCCCCGGCCCCGCCCAGCCACAAGGCTGACTTTTGCCATTTCTCTCCCCAGCTGGCAGCCGTGTCCTCCCTTTGGATGGCCTTGATGTCAGAGGGCCACACTGGGGCAGCTGTGTTGTGGGTTGAAGACTGGGCTTGATTCAGCCCTCTTGGTGTCCTCATCTTCTTATCGACATGTCCTACCTGGCAAGATTGTGAGAACAAAATGAGATAATGTATTTCAAGTGCTCAGTGCCATATCTGGTTACGTCACCCCTGTTGTCATCACTGTCAGTATGATTTTGAACAAGCCACTTAACTTTCCTGGGTCTCAACTCATCATCTGAAAAAAGAAGAGATTGAGGTGGGCTTCTAAGGTGTCCTTTTGTGTCAGATTTCAGATTATTCCATTTTTTCCAAATGTAAAATGGAATAGTTAACAACTCCCTACCAGGCTGAGGTGCAAATGAAATATGGGAAATACTTTCCAAACTGTATGTCGTTTCAACACGTGGTGGATTTGGCCAGTGGGATGGAAGGTGAGACAGGCATGGTGCCGAGGGCCTGCTGGCCTGAGGGATCACACAGCACCAGGCCTGTTCAGGCCACCTGTGAACAAGAGTCCCAGGCTAGCTGGTCAGACTCCCATCTGGCATTTGCTCTTTGGGTCTACATAAGGTGGCAGCCTCCCAGAATCCTTTATAGTAGTGGGGAATCAAAATTAACTACCCAGATGAGAAGGAACTGAGAAACCATGTCATTCCTCCAAAAAGAAACTAGTTTCCCATTATCAGGGGGCACAAAAAGCCAAAGCAGAGGTGATAACACCTGCAGAAGATAAAGAGGTTGCCCAAAAAACTCTGAGAGGTCAAATTCTCAGCACAAGAACGAAGAGACTGGAGACCAGCAGAGATGAATTCTCAGAGCGAGTGCTGTTCTGACTCAATCTTCTGGCTTTACTGCCCCTCAAGCAAGTAGCACCAAGCAAGTCCTTTGCCTTCTGTGAAAATAGCAGCAGTGTGGTTACTGCTAACAGTGTTACTAGCAGTGATGATGATGACAATGATGAAATCCACCAGCTGCTGTGTTAAGGGCTTTACATATATTATATTTAAAATTCTGACAACAGTCGTTTGAGTAGGTATCAACGCTCCTAATTTATAGAACACAAGGGCGAAGCCCAAAGAGTTTGAAAAATGGGCCCAAATTTTCCAGTACAGACTAGTGGAGCTGACCTTGAAGTCTCCAGTGGGAGCTGGAAAAGAAAGGAGGCCACCATGTACCGCACGACACTGACCTTGCGTGGCAGTGCCCAGCAGTGCTGGGGAGGCCTTCTTCTTCCTCCCCAGTCTCTTTTTTGGATTTGTGTTTCCATCGTGTAATACTCTATTTATTTATAATAAATATATAGTTTGCTAAATACTGTCCGTTCTGGCAGAGGTAGCATATTTAGCTATGGTCAATTGGCTTTCTTTAAATGTTTGGTGATTTAGAGGGAAGTGAAAAACCATTTGTAGCAGGCATCAGGGGCCTGGGCATCCAGACAGCCTCTCACTCTTACTAGCTTTGTCATCTGAGGCCAACGGGCTCCCTTCTCCCCATCTTGGTTTCCTCGTCTGGAAGCAGGAATAAGTGACTTCTTTGGAGAGCGGTTATGAAGTGCCATTGATACAAGAGACCTAAAAGCTCTTTGTAAAGAGTAAATTCTTATAAAAAGAATTCTTTTTTCTTGGATTAAAAAAATTAAAAACCATAATCGTTTCAGGCAGAATTAGCAGTTAACACTTTAGTGTGGATCCTTCCAACCTTTTACTAAAATGAAAGATACTCTTGCTCTTATAATTATAATTTTGTAAAAATTGATTTTTGCTGATGCTGTGCTGTGCGGACGAGGTGGAGGAAGGAGAGAGTTTGAGGGCAGTAGGCTGGCCGGGTGGGAGAGGGGCTGACGGGGAATACAGGGCGCGTCTCCTCGGAAGCCAGCAGGCTGGCAGCCGGGTGACCAGTTAAAGCACTTAGTCAATTAAAGCAGGGAAACATTAAAAATGGAAGACGCTTTGAATATTTTATTAAAGAGAACATATAAATATACCTTTGTTTGACAGTATTTTGAAGGGCCAAGACCTCTTTTTAAAGTATGTGACACCTAATTGGGGTTGTGTGTGGACATTCAAAAAGTAAAAGTTGACTCAATGTCACTGGTTCCCAGTCCCAACACCTTTCAAGTAGAGCCAGAACTCAAAGATGGCTGGGAAACATCTGAATTCAGAATTCTTCTAGATTTATTAATAACAAAATTTCCCAATTGTTTTATACTTGTCTCACCCACACCAAAGTCTAAGTTTTGTTTTAGTTTTGCTTTTTAATCAACTTGCCTTTACTGTTTATTGAAAGTTTTCAGTTTGGATGTTAGAGAGCAGCAATTCCTTGCCACATTCATATTTCAGTGGTTTACATAATTACAAAGACAAATACAACTGGCAAAACCAGTTTGTAAACAAACACATCTGTCTCTTGGTAACATAAACTGTGGGAGCTGAAGTGCCCCCCTGCGCCCTGCCCTGTCCAGCCTTAAGACCTGCCTCCTGGCTGCAAGCGTTCTCTCTGCTGCTAGGCAGGGTGTCTGACCGAGAGGAAATCAAACATTAGTCAGGCCAGTTTGGAAGATTTCTAATAAACCGCAAAAACAATTGTGTCCATTAGGATGATTTTGCGGCAAGTAACAGAAACCTTGACTAAAGCTGGCCTTAAAAAAAATAAGGAGATTTATTATTTCAAATAGTAGGAAGTTTAGAGGTAAACAGTCTTCAAGGCTGGTTGAATCAGGGGTTTAACGACATCTCTGGGCCCCAGATCATTGCCCTCTCTCCACTCTTCACAGCATTGGCTGCGTCTGGCGACTGGGGCCAACAGCTAAGCATCACGTTTCCTTTTCCTCTCCTAGTAGGAGAGAGAAACACATGGAATCAAGTCCTTGGCTTCTGTCTGATTGATCCAAGTTGAGCCCTATGCCCGCACCTGAACCAGTTAGTAACCAGCATCGGAGGAATGGCACGAGCTGATTGGCTTAGAGTATCAGCATCCTCATCCTAGGGATGTGTTCAGGTCCCATTTCTGCAAGTCTCATGAGCCGTGTGAACTCCTGAACAAAACTAGATTCTATTAAGGAAGAGAGGGGAGGAAGGGTTTCTGGAACAGAGGTCTACGTCACAGTATTGCCCCAGGCTGGCTCTGTTCCCTCAGATGCCAGGAACATACGTCCCCTGAACTGTCTTTGTTCCCGGTCAATGTGGTATCACCCATCTACTCTGACAAGGGAGAGAGAACAAGGGAGAGACTAGTCTCCCTTTAATTCATGATCACAAATATCGGTGAGTTATCCTAGAGTAGAGCCCCACCTATACCCCACTCAGGTGTTCCTGGTCCCGCCCTACAAGGAAGCATTTCCCAGCTTCTCTCCCTGACTCTCCAACACCTGCTTCCCTCTCCTCATAGGCTAGCTGACGTCTTGTGCTCTGCCCTCCTCCAGGCCCCAGGGGGTGACCCAGCTCTGCTCTCAGGCCAACCTTACCTTCCACTGGTGCTGGGACCCCAGCCCCACTCACCCGGCAACCAGCGCCTCTGTCTAACTCCACAGAGATGCTGGACTCCTGCATCTTAAAAACAAAGCAAAACCAAGCCAACAAACTCTTCCTTGACCACGTCCCTCCTGTCACAGTCTTGCTTTCCCACACCCAAATGTCCCTGAAGTGTTTCAAGGCACGTTCTTGCTTTCTCGGTCCTCATTCTCTCAACTCGCTACAGTTGAGCTTTTTACCCCACCACACCCCTGAAACGGTTCTAATGTCGTGATTAATGACCTCTCTTTCGCCAAATCCAGTCATGTGCTGCTTGTCTGACTTTCTCCAACCTCTCACTTTCTTCTCTGACCCTCTGTAGCACACCCACTCCTGGGCGAATGTCCCTCCCAAATACTTGCTGCTTCTTAGTCTCCCCTCTTTGAGTGCACCCAAGCTGGGCCTGGGCCTTATTCTTCTCCCCGGCCCTCTTCCAACATGCACTTGGCCCAGCTTATCTGTTCTGCTCCCAGCTTAAATGTCGCTCCTTTGCAGATGGTCGGCAGATTTGGAGTTTCAGCCCTGATCTGGCCACTCAGCTTCAAGCCTGCAGAGGCAGCTGGCCGCTGCTGCTCTCTGCGTGGACATCTAATAGCATCTCTGACCTCGCATGCTCCAAATAGAGCTTTTGGTTTCTCCTGCTTCTGTCCCTCAAACCTGTTTCTCCTCCAGTCTTCACCAACTTAGGAAATGACACCACCATCTACCCTGCGGCTCCAGCGCCACTCAGGAATGGTCTTGATTCCTCTTACCCTGCTCTACTCCCTCCATAGACACCATCAGCAAGTCCTGCCGTCTCTTCTCCCAGACATCCTAAAGCCATCCGCTTTTCTTCATCTCCAGGTCCAAGCTGTGGTCATCTCACTGAGCTACTGCGACAGCCTGATACCGTTTCTATTCTCACCCTCTGCACAGAGGCCAGAGTAAATCCAAAACATTAAGTCAGATCATCTCACTTCCTTGTGTAAGGCCCTTCCTTCCACCTTATCATGGCCCAGGAGGCCTTGCCAGAGCTGGTAGGGACAGACCCTTCTGGTCTCGTCCAGTGGAATCGGCCCTAGGCAACCTGACCCTCTTCCCACCCAGGGCCTTTCAAGTAGCTCTAATCCCTGGTTTTTGTGTGATTTGATCTTTCCTGTCTTTCAGGTCTCAGTGTAAAGGCCACCCCCACAGAGGCCTTCCCTGAGCGCCCAGCCCATATTCACCCCTGGCCCCATCTCTCTCTCCCCTTAACCTTGCTCTGCTTTCCTTCAGAAGCTTATCGCTATTTTAATTATCTTCCCGTTGGTTCTAGACTGTAACGACCAAAGGGGCAGGATGCTTTGTCTTGTTTACTGTTGTTAAACACAATTTATGGCAGGCCATTGTGCTGGACTGCGCTCGCGTACTAGGCCCAGCCGGTCAGACCAAATCGGAATGGAGTCACTCGTGCTAAGTGCCACATAATCGAGCTGAACTTTGAAACAGGGCAGTTTTCCAAAACATCGGAAGATTCACAGCAGACAATTGAAAGTGCCCCAGCTTAACCTGAGGTAAGGAAGGACCCTCTGTTCCAACCCCATGAAGAAAGTAATTTGGTAATTTGACACAACCAATCTGCTTTGTGTTCTCTATTTCTGCTCTCTTCAGCCCTTTCCTGACTATAAAGCCAAACTCCTCTGCTCAGCTCATCAGGGCACCCATTCTGTTTTATAGAATGAGATGTTCTCTGAATCTAGAATCATTAATAGAAGCCAAGTAGATCTTTAAAATTTGTAGTAATTTTATCTTTTGACACTGCGGTGGTCTCAGCACCTAGGACGATAATAGGAATAATAGTCATAATAATTTAATGAATAACTCTGTTTGCCTGACATGTCACTTATGTCACTTTCCAAAAGGAGTAACCTCCTGGGAGTGGCCTACAGAGGTCCGGGATACGTAGCCAAGGGAGCTGCCTACTTTTCTTTCAGTTACCACGTCACCCATCCACCAACCGTTTATTGTCAGGTTGTGTGCTGAGTCCAGATAAAGAAAACACAGACCCCGATTTCAAGAACTCACAGGCTAGCAGGGGTGGCAGACTGAGAATTTAGCAAGTTACAGTGCTGCAGTTTGGTAACACTGTAAGAGAGGGAAGCAGGGTATGACATTGGAACTCACAAGAGAAGCACCTAACCCAGAAAGATGAGGTCAAGGGAGGCTTCCTGGAAGAGGTGATGCTTAAAGCAAGTCTTAAGGGTAAGTAAGAGTCAGCTGCGTGAAGAAGGGGTGGGAGGCGGGAAGGGACACTCTAGCAGAGAGAGCAGCAGAGGCACAGAAGCCTGGGCAGCTGTGGAAAGGACAGGAAGAGGGCGGGGAAAGGGGCTGGACAGGTCAGGAGAGACCTGGACCTGTCACAAAAGGCCTTCTTGCAACAACACCAAGGAAAACGATGGCTGACATTGATTCAGAGCTTACGATGTGACGGGCACTGAGTGAGATGCATCACATGTATTATCTCATTTAATCCCACTACAACCCTGCAGACTAGGCTCTCTTACCATCCTCATTTTATGGAGGGGAATGTGAAGTCACTTTCATGAGGACACATAGAAAGTAGCGGGGACACCACTGAAGCCCAATGAAGCACATTACACATGCTTTGAAATGCAAGCCCTGATCTCCTGTGATATTTCTTAATTTCGCTCTCTGATCCTTAGCTTCCTTGTTGGTATTAATAGGATGGAGCTGATGACAGTGCCCTTACCCCCTGGAATCTGAGCATTCAGTGGCAACATTTATGTAAAAGGGATGGGCACTGAATACCACTTAGTCACTGCGTAGCAAATATCAATCACTACTACCATTATTATTGATTTTCTTTTTGGCATGTTGATAGAGAAAGGTTACCATTTAAACTTGGGGATTTTTTTCCTTGCAGTGGAAACAAAACTTGATTGCTCGGAAAGATTGTACTGCCCTTTTTTCACTATGATTGGTGACTTAGTTTCTCATTTATAACATGTTCTCAATGTCCAATTTTGGTCCTTTTTTGTATTTGCAAATATCTTTTTTAGATACAAATGGAAAGGTAAAACCGTAGAACTAATATTTGCATGGAAAGATTACTGGTTTAAATTCTCGTTTTTTAATCATTCACAAGCTTAAAAAATTCTAACAACACAAATGGGTATAACCTGAAACGTGAAGCTTACCTCCTTCCTTACACACTCACATATAATGTAAGCACAGCAGAATATAATTATAGCTATTATTTCTCTTTTCCCAGTAATTTGTATGCATATTACATGCATGTATATAAATATATGTATAAACATCTGATTCTTAGAATTTTCACTTAATATAGTATTCTATTTTTTTCCCCATTTGAAACAGTTTAGTTTGGATACTAAATTGTTTATAGCAACACATACAAATGTATTGATTCTTCTGAATAGCTATGCAGCATTCCATTTTATAGAGCCACCATAGTTTATTTAATCCTCCCTCGATGGGCATTTAAGTTTCATTTAGGTTTTTACTATTACAAATAATAGTGTCATGCTATCCCTGCACAGAATATATTTGTCTCCTTGTGCAAGTGTTTCTATGGGAAGAAATCCTAAAAGGGGAATTGCTGAGTTAAAGAGAATGTGTTTGTTAGATTTTAATAGTTACTGACAAATTGCTTTCCAAAGAGGTTATTGCAATTTACATTCCATTAACAATACATGACAGTTCTTGTTTCCCACACTGTTGAATATGATCAAAATTTTATAGTAGTCCTCCCTTACTCATGGGATTTCATAATGCTACTCAGAATGGCACATGATTTAAAACTTATGAGTTGTTTATTTCTGGAATTTTCCATTCAGTATTTTCAGATCCCAGTTGACCAGGGGTAACTGACTGTGGAAAGTGAAACCACAGATAAGGAGGGACTACTGTATTTTTGCAAATACACTAAGTGAAAGACAGTATCTTGTTTTAACTTACATTTCTTTGATTATTTAAAAAGCTGAAAATAATTTTATATGGTTATTGGTTAACCGTTTTTCTTTTTCTTTTTGAGAAAGGGTCTCTCTCTTTTCCCCTGGCTAGAGTGTGGTGGCATCATCATAGCTCACTGAAACCTCCGTCTCTTGGGCTCAAGTGATCCTCTTGTCTCAGCCTTCCAAGTAGCTGGGACTACAGGCATGCACTCCCATGCTGGGCTAATTTTTTTCTGTTTTTCATAGAGACGGGGTCTTGGGGGTCTTGCTCTTTTGCTTAGACTGACCTCAAACTCCTGGCCTAAAACGATCCTCCCACCTTTGCCTCCCAAAGTGCTGGGATTACAGACATGAGCCACCCTGCCCAGTCTGCTTTATTTTTGATGGAAAGTGTCTACCTTTGGCTATTTTTCCATTGAATTATTTACTTTTCTGTTGTTGATGTTTTGAACTCTTTGCATATGAGAGAAATTAACCTCCTTTCTGTTATATAAATTGCAAACTTTTGTTCATATACTGGGTTTATCTCTTGACTTTGTTTATGGTATTCTCTGTCTTGCAAAAGTTTTAATTTTTATGTGAGTAAATTTGTCAGTCTTGTCTTACAAGTCTCTTAATATTCCCTAGTTCAAAATTATGAAAAAAAATTGCCGCCACCTTTACTTATTTCACTTTGATTGACTTAGTTTCTGTTTCTTGAAATCAAAAGAACCTTGACTGAGGAAGTTCATATCTAATCACTGCAAAACATCTCCAGGAAGGGACCTCCCCTTCCTTCTTGCTGTATAGCTTGTGGTCACAGAATGACAGTGAGATTTCTCAGCGTTGTCTGATTTCAAAATAATAATAAGGGAAGAGGAATAGCTAAAAAATTGCCCCATGCTTCCGTTCCCACCTAGACTGGCCAATTTTAAGGATGGTCTCTTGAATAACAACGTTGAGAACAACAACAATGATATTAGAATAAAACATAATGATTCCAGTTTTCCTTAATTCCATAATCAGGCTAGGAACGAGCTGGAACCTCTACTCTTTATTTCCCTTATCAATCCCCTCTCCTGCACTCTGTGAAGGTTACTTCCAGCTATCTCCTTTCTTCTTAAACCCACGACATCCCCTCTCTCTTCCTCACTCTCAGCTGATGAACTTACTTTTTAATCCACTGAGAAAAAGGCAATAACCAGAAGATAACTTTCTTATCCTTCCAGCACCAAATCTGCCAAACTGCCAGTCATTTACTCTGACCTCCTTCCTGTTCTTATCGGTGCTGTCAGTAGAACTTTCTGTGATGATAGGAATGTTCTGTATCTGTCTGTCTTCAACAAAGCTGCCAGCTGCACGTGGCTATTGAGTGTGTGGAATGTGGCCAGTGCAACTGAGGAACTGAATTTTACATTTTATTTAATTTTAATTAATTTTAACGTATATAGAATGCTATTAAATTGTAATTGATTTACATTTAAATAGCCACATGGGGCTAGAGGCCGCTGTACAGGACAGCTGAGGCATGGAGAACTCCTGAGGAGTTTTACTATTATATAAATGGAACAGAAAAATGGGTGGATGGTCACAGAAGGATGGGGTCAAAGCAGCATTTTTTTTTTTTAAGATGGATAAATAATATTTTAGCATGGCTGGTGGGAATGATCCAGTAAAGACAGAAAAAAGGATGATGCAGGAGAAGGAGGGTCAACTGTAGAAACGAAGTTGAATCTAGGGAGAAGGCCATTGTACATGGCTGCACTGTGTCTTATAGCAGCCACTAGGCACATGTGGCTATTGAAATGTAAATCAACTAAAGTTTAATAACATTTTAAATGTAGTTCCTCAGTCACATTAGTCACATTTCAAGTGGCTGCCACGTTAGATGTAATTTCCATCCTTGAAGAAAGTTGTCTTGGACAGTGCGCTCTGCAGTTTCTATCTTCATTTCATATCATCATTCCATTTTTGAAAAAATGTTTGAATTTTTAAATCAAATTTATACAGGTGCATAATTTAGAGAGCCAAAAAGTGCTGCAATTGACAGTTTTTTATTTTTTCTCCCTATTTTCTATTCATTAAATAATCACCATAAATTCCTTTAGCTTTAAAAAAATTACGACTATAATTCTAAATAATTTTCTTGCATTGCTTCTTCTTGATTGTTTTCCAAGGTTTGGGCATTATCATGGCTTCTTTATGGACTATATGGATTCGATGCTCCCTGGACCCCTCCCTGATCACACCCGCATACGTGTGCACAAGCATGCACACTTCTGGTCCCCCCACCTCTCAACAGAGTCAAAGTACTTTTATGGTTAGATGAGTATTCATTAGTATGAAAAGGTTGTCAGTATTCACAACCGAGGCATGTGATGTCACGATTACTTTCTATTTCAGATCTTTTTGCTTTCCCTAAAATTAATACTCTTTTTAAAAAAAAATTTGCTTAGTTATGTAAGCATTTATCATCAGTTTGACCCCAATCTCTTCCCCAGAAGTGTAAATACTCTTTCCATGTGTTCAAATACATCAATTTCCTCTTCTGGGAGCCATGTCTTCCTGCATCGTCTGACCTGCTCCAACCTGCTCAGGCTACTCTCCGAGGCTGCTGTGCAGTTGGCATCCTTGGATTCCCTTCACCTCTGTCCTGGGATTCCCTTCAATTCTGATCTAGGATTCCCTTCACCTCTGTCTTGAGCTGGGTCCCATGTGTCCTGCATATGGCGTTCTCTTTCTTGATGCCCTCATTGTGCTATTGCTCCAGCAGGAACCACGAAAAGTAAACGTTTGAGGACTTGTGTATCTGAAAGTGGCTTTAGTCTACCTCACACTTAAGACATTATGTATAGAATTCTAAGGCAGAAATAATTTTCTCTCAAATTATGAAAACAGCGTTTTTCATTAACTTCTAGTTTCCACTGTTGTTAAAAAGTCCAAAGCTGCTTTTCTCTTAATCCTTTATATTTGACCTGTTTTTCCATCTCTTTGTGCCTGGTACTATGAAATTTTATAATCAGATGGTTTATTATGGGTCTATTTTCATCCATTATCCTGGGCTCTTGGTAGGCCTTTTTAATCTAGAAAATTATGTCATTCAACTTTGAGAAATTTTCTTGAATTATTCCTTTGATTATTTCTTCATGTCTGTTTCTTTTGTTCACTCTTTCTGTAACTCCTGTAATTCCGATGTTAGACTTTTTGGACTGATCATCTAATTTCCTCTTTGATTTTTCTCTCCTATTTTACCTTAACTTTTTGTTCTGCCTTTCCTACATGTACTTTCCAATCTTTGTGCTGAGATTTTGTCTCATATTTTTAATTTCTGAGAGCTCCTTTTTGTTTTATTAATGTTCCCCTCCTTTTCTTTCTTTTATCTTTCTTTCTTTTTTTTTTTGGTTTTGTTTTATCGATCCAATATCTTCTCTTATCAATAATAGTTTGTTTTTAAATTGTTTTCCTCCCTGTAAAATATAAAGTTCCAAGTTACTTTTGTTTGATTATCCCATCTCTATCTTTGATGTTAGAAGCTTTCTTCAAATGTTCAGTTGTCCTTGGCTATCCACTCACATTTGTAGGGCACTAAAAGGATAAGAGGAATCTCCATGTGTGTGCAGGGCTAGGGCATGGGAGGGGCTTGTTGACCGTGGTCATTAAGGCAGTGTTTTCTCTTGGCCTGGTCAGAGTCCCTTGAGACAATTATCCCATCTCGAGCCTGGCTGTTGGCATTCTGGGAGCTGAGCTGGGGAGGAAGGTCGGTGAGATGCTGTAGGTGTCACAATTCAGTGTGTAGGTTTTCATGTAATCCTAGCACCTCCTTCCTGTGTCCTTGTTCTCACTATAGGTCCAGAGGCCTTGTAGTTTATCCTCCTGCAATCTTATGCCTGGAGGGGAGGGTCAGGTTCCCAGCTGTGGGAGACAGTGTGGTATCTGGGTGTAGAACTGCTTTTTAAATAGTTCTCCGGCCCACATTCACCCCTCACCCCAGTTAAACCTGTATCACAAATTCCTGAGCTTTCAGAGGGTCTTGTGGTACCATTGAGATTGCTCCTTGGCTTTCCCCAGAGCTGGACAGGGATTCAGCTTCCTCAGATCTCAGTCAGCTACATTTGTCTCGATGCCTTCCAGCTTCTAAACTGTACATGTTGAGGGTAGGATGGGGATAAGTCACTAAAAAGTCCATTTACCATCAGAGGAAACAGAAGTAAATGCATGTATTAAATCAGCAAGCTGTAACCAGAACTTCCTCATGCTTGCTCGAATGAGCTTCTAATAAGGCTTTCAACTCCTCTACCAAATCTCCTTTGCCACAGTAACCTATGACCTCCCCATTGCCCAGTCTCTGGTTGATTCTGCCCTTATTTCACTTGACATCTTACCAGCATTTGACACAGGTGATTTTGGCTTCTGGACCCCACACTGTCTTCATTGTCCTCTTCATTTGATTTTCCCTTTCTCTCTCTGTTTCTCTGTCTCTGTCTCTCTCTCCTATTTTTAGAACGTGCTTTTTAAAAATTGAGTTATAATTTACATATAGAGAAACGCATAAATCTTAAGTGTACAGTTTGATTAGTTTTGGTAAGAGTAAATACCCATGTTACCCACACCCTTACCAAGACGTAGAACAGTCCCATTCTATTCTCTTTTACTGGGGAACTTCCTCTTCCTTTTCCTAACCTCTAAATGCTGGAGTCCCCAAGGGCTCAGTCCTTGGTCCTCTTGGGCTTTTGCTCTTTTCTATCTACACTCTCTCCCAGTATTTAGTCCCTTGGCTTTAAATATCATCTAGACCTGTGCTGTCCAATACAGTAGCTACTAGCCACACGTGGCTATTAAGTCTGATTCAAGATATGCTTTAAATGTAAAATACATCCTGGAGTTGAAAGATTTAGTATGAAAAAAAGAATGTAAAACAACTCATTAATATTTTTATATTGACTATGTGATAAAATGATAAGATTTTGTATGTATTGGGTTAAATAAAACATATTATTAGAATTAATTGTACCTATTTTTTCCACTTTTTAAAATATGGCTATTAAAAAACATGTGACTTGCATTGTGTTTCTACTGGTCAGCACTGGTCTAGATATTGATTAACTCCCAAATTTTTATCCCCAGCCCCAAACTCTACTGAACACCAGACTTCATATCCAATGCCTACTTACATACCCACTTGACTGTATGATAGGCATCTCAAACAGATCCGAAATGGAATTCCAAAACTTGCCCCTACCCCAAACTGATCCTCCTTAGTTTTTCCTGTCTCAGTAGAAGGTACCAACATTTTACTCAATTGCTCAGACTCAAAACTTTGGAATCATTCTTGACTACTCCCTATCTCTCACTCTTCGTATCCAATCTATCAACACATACATGTAGAATTAGGCAACTTCTCAACTCTGCCTCCACTTGGCCCAAGCCATGGATTGCTCTTGCTAAGACAACAGCCATAGCTTCTTATATGTGTCCCTGCTTCTCCACTTACCTCATTCAGTCTATTTCTCTGCACAGCAACCAAATGCATCCTTTTACAAACATTAGACAGATGAAGTTATTCCTCCACTTAAAACCCTTCAGCAACTTTCAGTGACACTATAAAATCCAGAATTCTTACTATGGTGTACAAGGCCCTCCCTGATCTGTCCCTTGGCCACCTTTCCAAATCAGTTCTTACCTCTTCTACCCTTGTTCAATGCATCCCACGCTCTATCCATGCAGTTTCTCCTCTGTGTTTCCACCTCCGGGCCTTTGACTTTGCTGCTCCTCTGCCTAGAATGCTCAACTCATGAATTTTCACAAGGCTCACTCTTCAGTTCATTCAAACGTCATCTCCCCAGTGACAACTTGGGCACTTTATCTAAAATAGTGAGTAACCTCTGTCATTCTTTATAGCTTTAGTTTGCTTATTTGTTTTTTTCATGGCACTTACCAGTACCTGGCCTCATGTTGTGTATCTGTTTTTTTTATCTCTGTGTCCTCCACAAAAATGTAAGCTTCATGAGAATGAGGACTTAGACATTTTTGTTCACTCTGGGGTCCCTGGCACCTAGAACATTGTCTGGCACATAGTTGGTACTCAAAAATTACTTTTCAAATGACTAAAAAAGTGAACAAATGAGTGAATTGATGCATTCAGCAAGTTGGAAGATGAGCCAGTTTTATGCATTAGCATTGGTGAGAAAAGTGAGTTCTGTCAAGGCAAACCCAGGGAAACAACTCAAATGCTGGTGCAAATCCATTTTCCATGGGCCATCAAACTGCCCTGGGCAGCCAGGGCTGTGGTTCTCACTCATCGTCTTGTTGGCTCCTTGTGTTTACCCCTTAGAAGAGCACAAAGCCACTTGTTTCTTTGTTCTTTAAAATTACTCCTGTCATGATTAGGAGTAACACTGAAATTCCTTTTTTTTTTTTTAAACTGTGGATCATTGTTACCTTGCCAGAAAAATCTCATCTGTTCTGCCATTGCCTGTGCTGGTACCACTCTGAATAAGGCATGACAAACTGTGTCCTACTCCCCTGCTCTTTATGGGGCAGAACGAGGTGTTAAGACAACATCCTGTCTGTGGCTACCAATAAGCCAGACATGGTATTCAGTAATGTGGTCGAGATGAGAACCTAGCAGTCCTGAAATGCAATTCAACCCTATTATTGCAATCTTAATAGTCAATAAAATCCCACAGATCTTATAATGGACTTAGTTATCAAATCTTCTTAGTTAAATATGTCTATAGGTCTTCGTTGACTATATAATTCTACACAGTGATTAATCTGGGTAATTCTCTACAGGTCGATACATTTTAAAAATTGGAACAAAATACATTTTTATAGGCAACTTCTACTTCTTTTGTAAATATAATTTTATTTTTATTCCATAGGTAATATGTTTTTATTGTAGAAATCTTAGAAGATACAGTTAGAAAAAAGAAAAAAATTAAAAATACCTATAATTCTCCTACATCATTAACATTTATTTGTATAACTTCCAGACACTTCTGAAAACACATTTGATGTGTGCATAACATTATTAAATACATAAGCTGCACATTCTTAGATTGAGAAGATCATGTTGAAAATATATGGGTTATAGTTGGTGCTCTGGATCTGAGGGTTCTGCATCCACGGATTCAACCAGTCATGGATCAAAAATGTCCAAAAAAGAAAAAAAACATAGTAATAAAAAAATCCAACAAATAAACAACACAGTATAACAACTATTTACAGAGCCTTTACATTGTATTAGGTATTAAAAGTAATTTAGAGATGATTTAAAGTATATAGGAGGATGTGTGTGGGTTATATGCAAATTCTACACCGTCTTGTATCAGAGACTTGAACATTCATAGATATTGGTTCCGGGGTTCCTGGAACCAACCCCCATGGATACTGAGGGATGACTGCATATGTAAAAACTAATGCTGTTGGGTGGGTACTTTTTATCAGCGTATTTCTTGGCCATTAGTATTAAACCTACTATTCACAAAACTTCTGCCACTTGAATATTACTTTATCCATCCTTGGTGGAAAAAAAAGTGTGTGCTGAGCTACTAATAAATAGCACCAGTCTGCGTAAAATAATGGTGAAACCAAACCCCTAAGGCAACACATATGGCTGGTAATATATCTGAGCTTGGTAATGTTTATGGGCTCCAAAAAGAGCTAATGGGTTTTGGGACCAATGACAGTGATATTTAAGGTCACAGATAATTAAATGAAAACCAGATTTCTCAGTATCTGAACAGAGTGCTATTGCAGACATATTATCAAGTCCCTCTATCCATAATTTGAAGTTCATTGTTATCATCTCCTTAAAATTGGACATTTGAAATACAAAACTATGAACAAATATTAGGGAAAATTACAATAGCCTGATGATTGCAACCCCAAACTATATGTTACCTTTTTGTTTAACAGATTGGCAGCCAGAACAAATAATTTCTTTTTATTTATTTTGAAACAACTAATAAGCCGTTTTGAATATACGATAATTTTTCTTCCTCCCTTCCTCCCCCTCTCTCCCTCCCTTCTTTCCTTCCTTCCTTTCTTTCCTTCTTTCTTTCCTTCCTTCCTTCCTTTCTTCTTTTTTTTGCTAACGAAGTACTGAACTAGAACCAAAGCAAAACATTCAAATAGCATCTGGACTGGATCTAAACTAAAGTTATAGTCCATTTATTTTGAATTTCTGCTTCAAGGAAGCAGAAATTGGTGAGACCGAAGCAGTGTCTTCCACATGTGTAGAGGTAGAGTGTTTCTGGTACCTACGGAGAGTAACTGTCAATCAAACTTGAGTAGTACAATCTGTCAACAGGCTAGCATGCTAAGAGTGATTACTGTCAGTTATTATTTTTTTTTTTTACCAACTTTGTAGTCGCTTAGTCCATAGTCATGTTTATGAGTTTACAGAAAATAATAAAAACCCATTCATTCATCCACTTCAATCAAGAAACAGTTATTGAGCACCTAACTTGTGCTGCAAAGGCTTTAGAGATATAGGGTGTGATAGTTAATTTTATGTGTAAACTTGCCAAAATATTTGGCTAAACGTTGTTTTTGGGTGTGTCTGTAAGATATTTCCCGATGATATCAGAATCTGAATCAGTGAGTTCCGTAGAGCGCATTGCTCTCTCACACATCTGCGAGCTCGTCCAGCCTGCTGCGGGCCTGGATAACCAAAGATGAAGGGAGGGAGAATTTACTCCTTTCTGCCTGGCTGCTGAGTTGGGACATCTCATCTCATCTTCTTCCGCCCTCAGACTGAGACTTACACCACTGGCTCTCTTGGGCCTCAGGCCTTCAGACTTGGACTGAACCACACTGTTGGCTTTCCTGGAGTGCCAGCTACGGATAGCAGAATGTGGGACTGCTCAGCCTCCATAATCGCATGAGCCAATACCTCATAATAAATCTCTTTATACATATATATCTCAGTGGTTCTGTTTCTCTGTAGAACACTATTAATAATAAATGCATGGAGTGAACAACCTAGACATGCTTTCTACCTTGGTTGAGTCCATTGTCTAGGAGGAGGAAATGAATACTGCGTTAAGTATGTATTTAATCCCAATTGTGATAAGAGTTATAAAGAACAGATTGCTTTAGGAGTGAGTAACAGGAGAACGAATCTTTGTCTCTAGAGTTGAGGTACAGCTTCCCCAAGGAAGTCACAAGTCAGTGGAATCCTGGAGGTAAAGGAGGATGTGGTGCCCCCACCCCACCCCTTCTCCAGAACTTCCAGGAAGAGGCAAGAAAATACGCAAAGGCTCAGAGTAGGCAGTTGCCAGGCTCCAGGAAGGCCCCTGCAGCTAGAGGGGGAGTGGAGTGGAGGAGATGTGAGTTCTTAGATGTATTCTACTGTTGTGTGTATAAATGCAGCTATAAACAGGAGTTGTGGATGTTTGAGAAGAAAGCTATCAGACTATGGTTTTAAATTCACAGAATATAAAATTAGCTGCCCTTCTTTCTATAATTTTGATCAGTCCTCCTTTGTCTGCTTTCTTTGCTCACCCCTCAAAGATTGATGTTCCCATAGTTCTATCCTTGGTCTTTCCATGTTTCATCCTTAGGTTGCACACTCTCCCTGCATGATCCCTGATGTTTCTTTAACAGGTCTGATGTGCTTCCACCCCAGGGCCTTTGCACATCCCTTTCCTTTTCCAAGAACACTCTTCCCTCCTGTCTTCACCTGGCTTACCCTCTTTCTTATTTTAGTTTTCTGCTTAAGTTTAACCTCTTCAAGGAGACCTTCTCTAATTACTCATCATCCTCTGTTCCCTTACTTTCCTTTATATTTCTTAAGAGCACTAATATTATGTGGCATTGCCTTTTACTTCCTTATGTATTGTTTGTCTCTTTCCCACTATCATGTAAGTTCCATCATCATGGAACATTTGTCTTTTTGTTCACTGACGCACAAATATTTAGCCACTCATATAATGTTACTGACACAAAGTCAGTGATTAAATATTACTTTAGTGGATAGGAGAATGAGTGCTTGAATGAATGAATGAATGAATGATAGAATGGATCTCATCCTTTCTCATGGATTTACCCACATACTGATGACTTCGAAATCTGTCCTTTCTGCCTTCTCTCTCTCTCTCTCTCTCAACTGCCAGACCACTTATTCAACTACCTGTGGGTCATCTCTGCTTGTGAAATCTAGAGGCATTCAAATTTAACATGCTCCAAACAGATCTCATCAACCTAAACTTGCTATTCCTCATGCTTTCTTCTCTTTTGCAAATGACTCTGTCATCCACCCAGTTGCCCAAGCCAGAAAGTTTATGCTTTATTCACTCCTCTTCCTTGCGCTCCATATCCAATCAATCACTAAAACCCCATTCACTCTATTCCCATCCTGTGCTTGCCTACTGACATCATCGTATTCATTCGTCATTTCTTTCCTGAATTATTGCCTCTGACTACTTGTCTTACTGCCAGCCTTGTCTCCCACCAATTCCTGCTCCATGCTGCCACCGGGGGAATCTTTTTATAATATCATTGCAATCATGCTCATTGCAGGAAGCAATGACTCCTCTTTGCTGTAGGATAGCATCCAATCCTCTAGATTTGTCACACAAAGCCACTTAAAATTTAGTCCTTATCTGAATCCTAAAATTTATTTCGTGCCATTTCTCCTTCTTTCACCTTCATTTTTCTCTGCTGCCACCATTCACACTAGCACAGTGATGTGTAAGAAATATTTCTGCGTCAGATTCTCGAAGAAGCATGCTTTTCTTGGATTTGCAGTGCCCTCATGTTTCAGGGGAAAGAGGAATATCCCTTGAGCCAAAGTAGCTGACAATGACCTCACTTCTGGGAACTTTATGAGAGTTTGCCTCTTTGGGAAAGTGGTTGAGCCTCTGAAGGAGCTTGTACAGATGTGTGAAAGGAAAGCTTGTTTTGTTTTCAAGTTCATCATTTCCAGGGAAGAAATAAGCCTTCAGAGTGTAGTCAGAGGATTCGCCTGACACCAAGAACTTCCCCCATGTCACTGGGCCTTCCTCTTAGATGTTGGGGTTGTTTCTACAAGTAGATATCATAGCTATCTATATATTGATTTAAAAGGCTTTCAAATAGAATAGAGAATCTATTTATTCTGTACAAATCTAAATAGAATAACTAGGACCCATGAGTAGAAGCTACAGTGGTGGCAGCTCATTCCTTGGGCTGAATAAAAGGGATACATTTCTAGTAATCCAAGCTGTCCAATGATGGAATGGGCTGCCTGGCAAGGCAACGACTTCCTCATAATTGAGGGTATGAAACAGAGCATGGGCGTACACTCCATGGCTATTAGAGATTTCAAAGAATCCTATTTCTGACTGGTGTTGACTCAGATGAGCACAGCTGACCCTTTCCTGCTCTGATACTCAGTTTGTCTCTGAGTCAAAGGATAATTTCACAATCCTCCATTTTGCTTTGGTCATATAGACCTAGACTTTGAATAACAGATGGGAAAACGGACTTTGAAACTAAAAGCCCAAGAATGATTGTGTCTATTTTTATGAGGTGGTTTTGTATAAACCTCGGATTTTAAAAATTACCCCAAAGAAAGTTGTTTGTAGAATAAATTTCATAATGGTGAGTATCATCACAGTGAAATATTTTAATAACAAATGTATTGTGAAATGACAAATGATGAGTTACTATTATGGACACTGTCTTAGTATGTTTTCGCTGCTAGTGTAGAATACCTGAGACTGGGTCATTTATAAAACACAGAGATTTTCTTCTCATTCAGGCTGGGCATCCAAGTCTGAAAATCTGAAACCAAAATTCTCCAAAATCTGAAATTTTTGCACATTGACATGATGCTCAAAGGAAACACTCTTTGGAGTCTTTCAAATTTTGGGTTTTCAGATTTTGGATACAAACACAATAATAATAATAATATTCCCAAATCCAAAAAAATCCAAAATCCAAAATACTTCTGGTCCTAAGCCTTTCAGACAAGGGATACTTGACCCATCATTCTGGAAGCTGGGAAATCCAAGATTGAGGGGCTGCACCTGGTGAGGACCTTCCTGCTGGGTCATCCCATGTTGGAAGGCAGAAGGGCAAGAGAGGACATCAGAGGGCATCAGGGGAAGAGAAGATTGAACTGGCTTCTTTTTGCTCCCACAATAATGACACCACTCCGCTCATCTGCCCTTATGACCTAATCACCTCTTACTAGGCCCCATCTCCGACACCATTGCACTGGGGATTCAGTTCCAATGCAGGAAGTTTGGGGTAAACATTTGAACCATAGCAAACACTTTCTAGTGCATTAAATAATTTATATCCTTTCTCGAAGCTTATTGGAGTTTGACAAAAATAGTTTTTTAATCTTACATTTGGTTGATTTGATTCTGCAATATGAAATGAGCAGCTGGTTGTATCCAGACTTTTAAAGCTCCAGGTTTCAAAATAAAGATCATAGGGCAGCTCTAAATTAGTTTAAGGATTCAAGCTCTGAAAAATGACATATAGTATTAATCAGGCTTTATTTAGAAAAAGAGATATCATTTTAGATATTTCAAATTGAGGGAATTTAATACAAAACTTGGTTACATGAGAGTTAGAAAGACTGTTGGAGCAAAAAAAGAGATTAGATTACTGGAAGATTAGTAGCCACAGGACACCAAATTCTCCCTAAACCAGTGGAACTGTGACTCAGGAGGCAGAGGCAGAAATGGACCATGGCTGTAGCCACGGTCACCGTCTCACCACCAGTGCTGTGGACACTGCTGCCACTCTGCTGCTCTCCCCATAGCTGCTGCCACTCTAGCTGCTATCACTATTCTCCCCAAACTGACGCCCAAGGAAGTGTCACTTCTTACCTTCCAGGTCCCCCAGTGCCCCCATTGTCTGATTCTGTGGGGGGTTCAGGGAGCATAGTGGCCTGAAAAGAGCAGTCGGCAGTGTCAAAAGACAAAATTACAACTAATTTAATTGCAGATATAATTGGCTTTTATTTGTGATTCATGAATTGAGGCAGCCTCTATTCTGTGAAATAGAATGAGAGCTCTCACTGGGCAGTAGCAGAACAGTGGGTTTTATAAGGTGGGAACAAGGAAACAGAACAATAGAAAAAAAATTGACTGGGTAACACCAGATTACTTCAGGTTACTTTTTTTGTAAAGGTTAAAGCAGAGGGGACTTCCTTATTATGCTGACTAAGATAGACTGGAATCTCTTGTTTTCAGGAAAAACTAGTCTGTCTTGGGATCTATCTGTTGTCTTAAAGTTTCAGTTTGACTAATTGGCATTTGGCAGGAGTGATTCTATTCTGGTTTGGTCTGGTCTGCTGGGGCCTAGTGCAGGGGCTCAGTCCAAAACAAAGGCCTCCCATAATTTTGTTTAATACCAGAATCCGAGCCCTGAACAGTCCAGAACAGAACACAGAAGAGAAAGTAAGAGCACATAAGCAAATGACCCAAATGACTAGTGATTGGTAACTATTGTCCCAGTTTTCAAAGAGCGATTTCTGTAAAGAGCAAACCAAATAGACACCAACAATGTCCTAGATGCTAGCATGATTCTAGAATGGGTGACTAAGTGATTATTTGTTAGTACTTACACAGGGAGGAGATAGCCATTAGAAGCCCGCCAGGGACTACTCATTTATTGTGTTCAATATGTCTGGAAACCAGATCAGCACAAGGGCCAGAACGTAGCAGCTGAGAAAAGAGCCAATGTGGGATATCTAAAAGTACAAATGTCTGAGAAACTTGTCTCAGATCAAAGAGAGTTGATGTTTTAGACTAGCATACAGCCCTTTAGTCCATTAAAGTCCATGCATACACTACCCTTCATAGATGGGGAAGGCCAGGGATCCGGAGGCCTGCAGAGATCTCCTTTACCGTGGTAAAGGCACCTGGGGCTTGGAACGGAGAGTGCCTTGCTTGCCTGGGGTAGCACAGAGTTGCAGAACTGGAGCTGCAATTCAGATCTCTCGGCTGCCTCAGGTCAGTTCTTTACTGTGTGTCACTTCCCCGAGGGATGGAATGAAGGCCTTACACAGCCCCGGATCATCTGTGCAAGGATAACTATCGCCTCTGCTGTCAGGAGGGGAGATTAGCAGGGGATCATCTGAGCGC
The DNA here is from genome assembly GCA_004363605.1 of Indri indri. Taxonomy (NCBI): domain Eukaryota; kingdom Metazoa; phylum Chordata; class Mammalia; order Primates; family Indriidae; genus Indri; species Indri indri. The sequence goes on along the minus strand of RJWJ010001888.1, from coordinate 56,732 downwards.
TCACTCTCCGGCCACTGTGTGTCCAGTGGCAAGCATTTGTGAGTGGTTAAGGAGTGGCGATGACGTCCGTGCTGTGCCTGAGCCTGCTGGAGTTCTTCATCTCCATATCTTCTTTGCCGTTCAAATTGGAAACTGTTTTGAAAGTGTTTTTACAGTAAATGCACAGTATTATAAATTTATTAAAGTTTTTTTTATAGAATCTCAGATCATTTTCTAATATATACACTATTTTTATTTTTGAATTTTTTAAATTCATAACAGATATAAGTATTTTCAGTATACATGTGATAACTTAATACATTCATATAATGTATAAACTAGATGTATTAAAGTTTATTTGAATAAATTTAAGCATCACTACTTTTAGGTATCTAATTCACCTCTAGGAAAATCCAACTAAATCCAAAAGAAATTTGAAAAGAAAAATGACTAAACCCACTTTACTGGCATTCACCAAACTACCACTTGTAAACCTACTCTGGCTCTCACTGTGCATGCTACATGCATTGTTTAAAATCCTGACCACGATCCTGTGTTGTAGGGATGACCTGTATTTTAAGGATAGGGAAACTGAGGCTCAGAGGGTTGCCACACCCTAGTAGGTGGAGGAACCTCTGAGAGTTGATCCTCAAGGGCCTGTTCTTCCTGCTCTGATACACACTCTTTGTTTATTCAACATTCACCCAACAAATGTGTTAATTTTTTTTTTTTTTTGGAAGCATCGTAGAAATTGTACCTCAAGTACTTAAAAAGACGTTTGTTAAAGAAATAGAAACTAATTTTTAAAAACAGGCCAATGCCATGTTCTAATAAAATAAAACAGGTTTACAGGTGCTCAAAGTGAACTACTACTTCTAAAAGAACCGTGTGGCTCCCAGAGCAAGGTTATTGGGCCATTGATGAGATTCTGGGATTTCATTAACCTTAATAAACTTAGGTCTGTCTTTTTAAATTAAGCAAGAATAATGCAAAACTGAGGACAACGTCTGGCCCAGAGTAGAATGTTGCCCAGGGCTGGTAGATATGTCATTGTAATGATGCTGAGCATTCGGACTGGCTAGTGAACATTTCGGTCTGGGGTTAATGGAAAACCAACTGTAAGCCTAAATTATTGTACTAGGAATTTATTTTATTGACTACAAATGATCTCTTTGGGTAGATATTTCTAGGAAGGAAATTAAATTTCTTCTTACCACATTTTTCACTGAAGTATCTCAACTAACTATGTATGGTGGAGGTTGGCAACCTTTCTGCAGCAAGAATGCAGACACAGACAATATGGGAAAGGAGGGAGGCAGCTGTGTGCCAACGAAACTGTATTTAGAAAATAGTGAAGGAGGGAAAGTGCCTGTAATTTGCCCTTCCCTGAGCTATAGTGTTGGAAAGCACCAGGTAATAAATGCTGCTCCTACTTATATGCACAAGAGACCTTCAAACCAAAGAAACAAAGTGCATTCATTAATTTCTTAAAATCTCACTGTGAATATTGGAGCATTCGAAACTGACATAGAAAATTGCATTTCTTTAATGTGAATGTTACTATTCTTGTTTTAAATGATTCAGGTGAAATCTTTGGTAGTAACTTATCTGTTGTATTTTTTAGTGGCTCTGCATAAAAATAAAAAAGAATTGTCTTAGGCAGTTTGGGCTGTTGTAACAGAATACCATAGACTGTGTGGCTGAAACAATGAACATTTATTTCTCACAGTTCTGGAGGCTGTTTTGCAGATGACTATCTTCTTATTATATCCTTATATGGTCTAGAGAGATCATTCTCTCATTTCTTGTCTTATAAGGGCACTAATCTCATTCATGAGGACTCCAACCTCATGACCTAATCACCTGTCAACGTTCCACCTCCTAATACCATCACATTGGGGGTTAGGATTTCAACATATGAATATGGGGGCGGGGGTGGGAAGGACAGAAACATTCAGTTCATGACAAGAATCTAGATGCCAGTGGTTGAAAGAACCCAGGATGACCTTCCAGGTGTCCAGAATCATACAATTAATGGCAGTGCTAGGTTGGTATTTGATTAACAAATGATAAGTATATTTCCAACTTCTATATTGTGCCATCTCTGGGACTCTACAATTTTGCAGATTAGTAGCAGTCTAATTTCACTAATTTCACTTGAATAAGTTACTGGAATTTCCTTTGGTCAAAAGTATATGCAAATTCTTCTAAAAATTTGCTTAAGATTAAGCAATTTTTTATGAAGTTTACTATTTTTTTGTTCGTTTTGGGATATGTGTGTGTGTGCTTGTATGTGTTTAACCACTGAATGGAACTATTTGTTAGATAGCCAATAATAATAATATATTCAATAATATTTAGTGAAGTTAATAAATTAACTCAATTATAGTTCTTTTTCCTAGACATTTTTTCAGGGTTATGTTTCTCATAAAAATGACACTAATTTTATGTATTTTTCTTAAGTTATGATGAAGAACCTCTATAATAATTTGAAAAATCTAATATATTATTCCTTGGAGTCTTAATTACTAATCCATTATGATGTCATGGTTTATTAGGTGTTCGAGATCAACTCCAGGTAAAGAGAAGAGGCGGCATTGACAATTTAAAGGTGATTTTGAAATCAGTCATTTTCTAATTCTATTTAGTACTAACAGTAGTACTGTAGTAAATGCTATAGTAGCAGTTAACATTTATTGAGTTCTAATGCATACACTGTGCTAAACATAACACATATATTATCTCATTTGATCCCCAAATAGCTAATGATGGAGGTATAATTTTGCAGATGAGAAAATGAAGATAGAAGAGTTTATATAACATACCCAAAGTTAGAGGAATCAAACCCAGGGCAGTCTGATAATAAAGTTACCCCTTTTAACTACTATGCTGGTGATTCTCAAAGTGTGGACTCTGTACCAACAACATCAGCATCACCTGGAAACTTGTTAGGAATGCAAATTCCCAACCTCACCCCCCCTCATCAGCTGAATCAGAGACTCTGAGGGTGGGGCCCTGCAATCTGTGTGCGCCATACCCTCCCCAGGTGATTCCAATGTCCACTGACATTCGAAAACCTCTGCACTATACTCGGCTGCATTTAAAAGAAGTACTGAACATTGAATAACATTAGTTGCTCGATTAAGTAAATGTGGTAACAGAAGAGAACTATTAATAGCACAGCATGGGGCTCAGAGTAATCATTAGTTTATAATAGTTTTTTCTGTAATATTAATATTCATCATGTGCATATATTTTGAAGTTAGAGTATTAGAATCTGTGCCTGAACTGCCATCAGAGCTAAACATTCTGTTTCCTGAGTGAGGCAGAGGGAACTTCAGCCCATTGTACATAGAAGGGGAAACAAAGGCAAATGTGTATAAATTCTACTTCTCGGCCAACCAAGGTCTTGAGCAATTGGGTTTTTTTAGCTAAAAACTAATTGCATGTTCTGCATTTTTCAAAATGCCTATTGATTTATCTGGATTTCGGGGTAGTCAGAAATTCACATATTTGACAATAGCCCATTGAGTGAAACTAAAAGGTAATGTTGGTGGTGGTAGTCTGAACAATAAATATGATTATGGCAGAGATAAATTGGTGACCAAAGAGATTTAATAACTTTTTAAATAATAAAAATAATGGCTTCCGTCAATAATATTTTAATGAAAATTTTAATTGATACATAATAATTTTGTATATTTATGGGGTACATGTGATACTTTGATACATGCATACAATGTTTAATGATCAAATCAGGGTAATTGGGATAGTCATCACTTCAAACATCTATTATTTCTTTGTGTTGGGAACATTCTAAATCTAGCTGTTTTGAAATGTAAAATAAATAATTGTTAGCTATTATTATCTTACTATGTTATTGAACACTAGGACTCTGTCCTTCCATATAGCTGTATTTTTGTATCTGTTAACCAAATTCTCTTTATCCCTGACTCCCTCCAACTCTTCCCAACTTCTGGTAACCACCATTCTACTCTCTATCTCCACGAGATTAACTTTTCTAGCTCTCACATATGAATGAAAACATGTGATATTTATCTTTCTGTGCCTGACTTATTTCACTTAACATAATGTCCTCCAGTTTCATCCATGTTGCTGCAAATGACAGGGTTTCATTTTTTATGGCTGAATAGTATTTCATTGAGCACATATGCCACATTTTCTTTATCCATTCATCCATTGGTTTTCTTTGGAGGGGAGTGAAGCCAGCTTGCTTCTACATCACCATTTTGGAATCAGAAATCTCCCCTATCCATTCACCCATTGATGTACACTGAGACTGATTCCATATCATGGCTATGGGGAATAGTGCGATGAACTCGGGAGTACAGATACCTTTTCAATATACTGATTTCCTTTCTTTTGGATGTATACCCAGCAGCAGAATTTGCTGAATTGTATGGTAAAGGCTGGGCTCAGTGGCTCATGCCTGTAATCCTAGCACTCTGGGAGGCCAAGGTGGGAGGATCTCTTGAGCTCAGGGGTTTGAGACCAGCCTGAGCAAGAGCGAGACTCTCTCTCTTTGATAAATAAATAAATAAATAAAAATGAATTGTATGGTAGATCTATCTTTAGTTCTTTGATGAATCTCCATACTGTTTTCCATAGTGGCTGTACTAATTTACATTCCCACCAACAGCGTACTAGCATCCTCACCAGCATTTTTTATTTTTTGTCTTTTTGATATTACAATGGCCTATTTTAATAGAATATTTTAATGGGTGCTATCAATGATATAATTTAGTGGGATAGTTTTAGTGATATTTTTGTGAATTTATATTTTCGTAACTTGTGAAATGTCCCTCCCACCTCATCCTTTTGGCCTCTTCTCTACCTCTTAGTTTTTGCAAAATCTTGCACATGTGTATGGCTCAGAATGCCAGGAGTAATGGGAAGTTACCACACAGGAAAGAAAGAAAAACTCACTGCTATTTAATACTTATTAACATAAAAAAAAAGTAACACTTTTTGGGGGGTAAGTTATCCTAGTGGTGGTGTGTGGAAGGCAGGAGTGCAGTGAGCATCTGAAGAGACTGCATCCTGGAAATGCAGAGATGTCAGCCCAAAGGGTGCCAGAGAACACAGAGTTGGAAAATATGTTGTTCTATCTTTATGCTACAAAATTCCAAACTATAAATTTTATACGGCCTCAAAATGGATTATTTTTCACGTTTTTGAAGCATTCTCTGAGTGAGACTTGCATTCGTGGTCATTATTTTTTTTGGCGGGGGGATAGGGTCTGCCTCTGTCAACTGAGCTAGAGTGCAGTAGCCTCATCACAGGTCACTCCTGGACTCAAGCAATCCTCCTGCCTCAGCCTCCTGAGTAGCTGGGACTACAGGTGCATGCCACCACGCCAGGCTAATTTTTTTCTATTTTTAGTAGAGATGGGGTCTCCAAATGATCGTGACAACAGCAATTGCTGGAGGGGATGAAGAGAAACTGATCACTCATCTACTGCTGCTGGGAATGTAAAATGGTAAAGCCACATTAGAAAACATTTTGGCAATTTCTTTAAAAACTAAACTTGCTACTGCTATATGACTCAGAAATTGCACTGTTAGGCATTTATTCCAGAGTAATGATAACTTGTGTTCACACAAAGATCTGTACGTGAATGTTTACATAGCAACTTTATCCATTATAGCCCCAAACTGGAAGCAATCCAGATGTCCTTCAACAGTAGATGTTTACACAAACCGTGGTATGTCCATACCATGAAATACTACTCAGCAATAAAAAGGAACAAAGTATTGATACATGTAAGAACTTGGATGAATCTCTAGCAAATTATGCTGAGTGATTAGAGCCAATCTCAAAAAGCTATATTCTGTATGCTTTCATTCATATAACATTCTTTAAATGACAAAGTTATAGAATAAGAGAGCAGATCAGTGGTTTCCGGGGGTTAAAGAAGGGGTGTAGGTGGGAGGGAAGTGAATGTGGTTATAAAAGGGCAACATTGGCCGAGCACAGTGGCTCACACCTGTAATCCTAGCACATTTGGGAGGCGGAGGCGGGAGGATTGCTTGAGGCCAGCCGTTCAAGTCCAGCCTGAGCAAGAGTGAGACCCCATCACTATACAAATAGAACAATTAACCAGGCGTGGTGGTGTGCCCGTGTAGTCCTAGCTACTCAGGAGGATGAGGCAAGAGGATCGCTCAAGCCCAGGAGTTTGAGCCATGATGATGCCACTGCACCCTAGTCCAGGCAACAGAGTGAGACTTTGTCTCAAAAAAAAGAAAGAAAAAAAGAAAAATTTAAAGACATGGAAGACCTTGTGGCGATGGAAATGTTCTGTATCTTGACAATACCAATGTCAATATATTGGTTGTGATATTACAGCATAGTTTTTGCAAGATGTTATCACTGGGGAAAGGTAAAGAGAACAGGGGTCTTGTTGTATTATTTTCTTACAACTGTTTATGAATCTACAATTATCTCAAAAATAATTTAATTTTAAAATGCCCTGCAATATGTAAATAATTCACCGTAAACTGTATTATTTAAATATTATGGTGATGTCCACCTTATTCCAGGCCATACTCCTGGGCTCCACCCTTAACCATTTTTATGCCTCTCTCTATCAGTAGGGATGCAGCCTGGACTGTGGTCAGTATAATGAGAACAAGCGTCACAGTTGTAAAGGTTCTTGCTAATGTCACAGAAAGGAATTCAGGACACGCACACAACCGAGCAATAGTGGCAAGTTTATTGCGTGAAAGCTGCCAGGCTCAGGAAAGGCTTATGCAGAAGCAAGAGTGACTCCCAAGAAAGGGAGTGGGCAGGATGGAAAACAGCAACTGCCCTGAACTCTGAGCTGTTGCTGTTTTTATTTGTTGAAGTCAAAGAAGGCTGGGCAGTCAGTGTTTACTCTGTTCTTACTCATAGTTACCCTGTTTTTTCCACAAGTGGGGTCAAAACCATAATGTTAACTTACTGCAATTGTGATATAGTCGGGGAAAGGTCACTGTGTACCTGTGCAACGCTGGGAAATTAATGGCTCTTTTTTCTCAGCTCTGTTTGTTCCAGGGCTGTTGGTTCGAGCCAGTTGACTAACTTTCGGTTCCCTGCTCCCTTGCTCATTCCTAACTGGCTACCCACTCTAACAGGAGGAGCGAGGTCTGAGCAAGTCTGGGGAGCCACATCGCCCGGGATTGGGGAGTAATTGGAGCAGGGGAGTGGAGGACAGAAGTGCGGACTCCCAGTTTCAAGCTCGCACCTGTTAGATAACAGAGCTCTCTCCAGCAGCCTCGGGGTAGCTGGGAGGCCTTTCTTAGGAGGGAGAGGGAGAAAAAGAAAATTAGGTCCACATATGCTCATTTTCCCTCTAGTATCTTGAAGAATTGTATTTACTTTGACGGCTTTCTGAAATACTCCATCCAAGGTGTCCCCTGAACACAATGATCAGAGTTTTTCTAAATCGTTAACCAATTCTGTTAGCAACTTAGGATGTATATCACAGAGGCAGAATTTTAAAAGATATTTCAATGTTTCTCATGTACTTGCTTTTTAAAAAATAGGTAATTCATTTCACACAATTTCCCTTGCTTATTTTCCTGATATTTTTTAAGTCAATGGCAGACTTTAACTGTTAACACAATGTTGGGCTGGGTGTGGTGGTACACACCTGTAATGCCATCACTTTGGGAGGCCAAGGAAGAAGGATCACTTGAGGCTGGGAGTTCAAGACCAGCCTGGGCAATGTAGTGAGATTTCATCTCTACAAAAAATAGAAAAATTAGCCAGGCATGGTGGCATGTGTCTTAGTCCTGGCTACTTGGGAGGCTGAAGTTGGAGGACCTTTTAAACCCAGGAGGTCAAGGTTGCAGTGATTTACGTTGGTGCCACTGTCCTCTGGCCTGGGCAACAGAACCCTGAGACCCTGTCTCACAAAACAAACAAAGGGACTACAACATTGTACCTCTAAGATTTCCAATTATAACGTCATCTGTTCCTCCCTTGCTTTTTTTGTCAATTACCTCTTCTTACATGGGTGAATTAATAAGAACCCTTTTTTTTGCTTTGAAATTTAGAAACAAATTTTAAGATCTGAAATATAATTCCTAAAATATCAACTTTTCCAGAAAACCATGGCTACACAGTGATGCATTTTCTCTGTCATGTTAGAACGTGCATTAGACTCAAATACAAAAACCATGAAACGAATCACTACCCTTCAACAATTTGAGCAAAGACAGAATGCATAAGGAGCAACATAGATGGACCTGCAGAGGATGGGTAGTTTTACTTCAAGCACCATGAAAAAAAAAAGAGGACAAATGCATGGGTTTTCAGGTATGTATTAGGACATTAAGCTGAACCTTTGGCACTAGGAATCAGGGTGTTTGTCATGTAGCATTAACACATATTAGAAAATTGTGTAGTGTCAAAGGGATAGAACCACCAGTATTCAAGCAACGTTGTCAACTAGCCAATAAAGTGCTCTACTGAATGCTTCATCTTTGTCTAATTACTGCATACACTGGCAGCAACTTTGGAATGAGAAAAGGAGCTTCACTCCTTTTCTGTTTAAAACAGAACAGAAAACAAACTGAAACGTAAACCCTGTTATACATTAACAATTTTAAAGAACATCAATTATACAAGAAAAGGAAGAATTCTTAAGAATCTTGGCCATCATTAACAATCTCCTGTTTTTTCTTTCTGGTTTTATATGTTTCTTCCACATTTTTGTCAAACTATTAATATAATCTTGCTTGTCTTCTCTTTTCTTCTTTATTTCCACCATGAGAGATTTTGCTGATACCTCCTTTCTGACTCTACACTGGAAACATATTACTATTTATTATTATTTTTATTTCAGTCTTGAGAATAACAAATATATATATATACACACACACACACGTATGTATTTCAGCAAGACAGTGTACTTTTCACTTTTTTTAAATCTCCCTAGAACTAGATGTTTCACATTAAGTGCCTCGTACAACAGAAATCTCAAAATCATTTTTTTTTTCACTGAAATTACGGATGCCAGAGTGATTACATAGAACCTTCATTGCTATTCCCAAGTGCTTAAAGAGAGGCCTCTTCTGAACAGGAATGAAATTCAGAGATATTTGGGATTAAGATGAGGTCTCTGTGGAGTCCTGTGGCTGGTACCACAGACTGCTGTGCGCTGAGACCCTTGTATTGGGTATTTCAGTTGCCCACACTCCCGTGTGCTGTTGCAATTTAAGCAGGCTCATCCTTCTGTTTCCTAATGACGCAGCCTCAGCATGAAAGAGTGAGGGACCACCATCTCTCAGGCTTTGGGAGCTCTGAGGTGTTTGTGAGATCTGACTTTGTTCCCCCAGAGCTGACTGCTGATTCAGAGAGCAAACCCCACTCAAATCAACCTAAGTATAAAGAGCTTATTTTAGAATCTGGAAAGCCTCTGGGACACCAGGGAAGTTGGGCCTCCTGTGACAGAAACCGGGAGCTAGAAAGGCTGAATCTAGGGTGCTCTCTCCAGGTCTTCCTCTGTCCTTGTTTTTCTTTGTCTCCCTTTCTCTTTGTAACCATGTGGTCCCTCAAACTCATCTTCCCATGTGTTCTTTCCCCTCCCCCCGTCTTATTCTGATTCTCTTTCTCTGTAAGTTTATAGTTCAAAATGTCCACCAGCCCCAATATTTCATCATCACCTTCCCATTCATCCTTCTTCATGCCTTGGAGTTTCAATTCCAAATCCCTGAGGAAGAAATCTGGGCCTTGTACTCTCTTTTAGAGCCACACCATAGGTTTCTGGAAAAACCTATATGTAGGACCCTTCCTTGGGTGTCATCAGTGACCCTCTGGGATCTAGGGCTTCTCATTCACCTTTGGCAGGGGCAGTGGGTAAGATAGGATCATTTGAAAAAGATGGGGCAATTCTTTCAAAATGTTATTGTGCTCTCTAAGGATATTCATTTACCTGTATGATCGTTTATTATATCCTGGCAATACTTTTCAATAGAGCCTAATATTTACTGTGGAGGGAGAAGTTGCTTCCCCAGAAGTTAGCCTGAGCCAGATGGGGACCCATTATTCGCACCTGCAGTAGGATCTGTGGGAGTTGCTATGTAATTGTGGGGATTACGGTATTTGGGGGAGCAGCGTACTGAAAAGAACGAAGGGGTGATGTTCAGGAATCCAATGCAATGCTTATGCACTGGTCCTGACATGATCCTAGCTCAATGTGTGACCTTGGGCAAATCAAACCACTTTTTGAGTATTTTTCCCCCCATTGGTACAATGAGGCTGGTGTAAATCAGTAGTTCCAGATTCTTAGCATATGAAAACTCTTCTTAACGTCAAAAAAAGTCATGGATTCCCCATTACAATGGTGTCATTTTTACTGCCCAGTGAAAGGAAAAAATCTGTAAATTTATGGGTTTCAAGACTCTTGCAATAATTCCAGAGTCTCTGAGAGTCCAAATGCCACAGGCTAGAACCATTGTTCTAGCTGGGACTTTGAGGCCCCTTCTGGCTTTGATATTCTGGGATTCAAGTCAGGGGAATTGGGACTCCTTAGAAAATGTTCACTTATTCAAGAGGAAAGCTTACATTAAATATCAGATCCAAGGGCAGCACTGTAAGTTTTCAATAGAAATGAATTAAAGCAGATTCCAGGGTCTAAGAATTTGAGCTGAGTGAGAAGATGGATGGAAGAGTTAATACTCATAGCAGTGGGAGGCTGTGAGCAGCACGCTGGGGAGCAGGGTTACCTAGTGTGGCTCATACCAGGAAGATGGGCAGATGCCATGAGCACCAACACAAGGAAGGCGGAGGGGAAGGTGACCTTGACTCCCAGGCAGGTGGACCAACTCCTCTGGCCCTATACAAATATATAATAACATATTAAAGATAAACTAGTACATCGATTAATATTATATAAATAATAATGTATAATAATATATTAAACAATATTCACATACAAAAGCACCAAGACAGTGCATGATACACAGTAGGCTAGTTTTTCTCTCTCTTCCTTAATCACAGTAATGAGGGGTTACTTAAAGCCTTCTAGTTAAACTTCTCTAAAGATTTGTGCCATCTAAGTTGACAGCCAGAAGGTACTGGCAATGTCTTAGGGTAATTTCTACAATGTGTGTACAAGAGATATGCTCACAGAAAAGTCCATTCTTATGATTCATCCCAACACTGTCCCTTTGTGCTTTTCAATGCTTTGTATGCTTCATATCAACATAGAGACTGATTCTCTAAGACATTCTGCCTTGTAGCATTCTTCCTCAAGTTTTTAGGAGATCTGAATTTGACAGTTTATATTTCCCAGAGTTAAACATACATGCAGTATTAGGTTGAAAATACAAGGTCAAATTTCAACCCCAATACTCATCTAACTGCACTTGAGAAGCTAGACAGGCAAAATAGGAAAAATTCTTGAAAATTTTATAGGTTATTAATTCTCAGAATTTTTTTATTAGTATTTTAATTTTCATATTCTAGGAAACATATCCTTTGGAGAACAGAAACTCCTTCTAGTTTTTCAGTAAGTTCAACTGTAGAAACTCTAAGAAAAATATTAATATAAACCTCATAAGAAAGTGTTGGTCCAAAATATGAGTCAAACTAAAATGTTATAGTGTTTTGAACAGTTGAGAGAGTGGAAGAAAAATAGACCCTTCACATTCTCCTTGAAGTTGCAGAAGAGTACTGACAGAGAAATTATACTTCCTTTTTTTGGAGTCAAATATAATAGTACTTGATTCTTCAGTGAATAATGTTCATATATTCATATTCTGTGAATGTTGTGTTCTGTTTTCGGTTTTCAGAATCAGTCTATAGACAAAATATGTTTAAAGAACAGAATGTAAATGTTTTAAATCAAAGTGTTGAAAATTTTTTATTATTATATTTAGTTGACACTTTTACATATTTATGGAGTACAGTGGGATATTTCAATACAAGTATAAAATGTGTCATGATCAAATCAGGGTAATTAGTATATCTATCTTCTCAAACATTAATCATTTCTTTGTGTTGGGAACATTCAAAATCTGCTCTTCTAGTTATTTAAAAATATACAATAAATTGTTGTTAACTGTAGTCACCCTATAGTGCTATAGAAAACTAGATCTTATTCCTCCTATTTAGCCGTACTTTTGTATCTGCTAAACAACTTCCAGTTATGCCCCCTTCCCGCCCACCCTTCCCATCCTCTAGTAACCACTATTCTACTCTCTACTTCTGCAAGATCAACTTTTTTACCTTCCACATATGAGTGAGAACATACAGCATTTATCTTTCTATGCTTGGCTTTTTCACTTAACATAATGTTCTCCAAGCTCATCCATATTGCCCTGAATAACAGAATTTTGTTCTTTTTTATGGCTAAGTAATATTCCATTGTGTATATATAGTGCATTTTCTTTACCTATTTATCTATTGATGGACTCTTAGATTGATTTCGTATTTTGGTTATTGTGAATAGTGCTTCAATAAACATAGGAGTGCAGGTGTCTCTTTGATATACTGATTTCCTTTTCTTTGAATATAAACCCAGTGGTGGAATTACTGGATCATATGGTAGTTCTATTTTTAGTTTTATGAGGAAATGCCATACTGTTTTCCATAATGGCTTTGCTAATTTACATTCCTACCAATAGTGTATAAGAGTTCCCTTTTCTCCACATCCTTGCCACCATCTGTTATTTTTTGTTTTTTAATGATACCCGTTCTAACTGGGGTAAGATGATATTTCATCGTGGTTTTGATTTTCATTTCTCTGATGATTAGTGATGTCAAGCATTTTTTCATATGCCTGCTGGCCATTTGTATGTTTCTTTCGAGAGATTGCTATTCAGCTCATTTGCCCATTTTTCAATTTGATTATTTGGTTTTTTGCTATTGAGTTGTTTGAGTTCCTTGTACGTTCTGAATATTAATCCATTGTCTAATAGTTTGCAAATATTTTCTTGCATTCTGCAGGTTGTCTCTTCACTTTGTTGATTATTTCCTTTGCTGTGCAGAAGCTTTTTAGTTTGATACAATCCCATTTGTCTATCTTTGTTTTTGTTTTCTATGCTTTTGAAATCTTCTCCAGAAAATCTTTGCCTAGATCATTGTCCTGAAGGGCTTCCCCTATGTTTTCTTCTAGTAGTTTCATAGTTTAAGGTATTACATTTAATTCTTTAATCTATTTGAGTTGATTTTTGCATATGGTGAGAGATAGGGGCCTAGTTTCATTTTTCTGCATATGGATATCCAGTTCTCCTAGTGCCATTTATTGAAGAAACTGTCTTTTCCCCATTGAATGTTCTTGGTACCTTTGTTGAAAATGAGTTGGCTATGTATAGATTTATATCTGGGTTGTCTCTTTTTATGCCAGTATGAAAACAGTAATCAAATCAGTTTGGGTTACTGTAATTTTTTGTATATTTTGAAGTCTGGTAGTGTGATGCCTACAGCTTTGTTCTTTTTGCTCAGGATTGTTTTGGCTATTTGAGGTCTTTTGTGGTTCCATACAAATTTTACGATTTTTTTTTCTGTTTTTGTGAAGAATGTCATTGGTATTTTAATAGGGATTGCATTCAATCTGTAGATCACTTTTCATGGTATGGTAATTTTCACAATATTAATTTTTCCAATCCAGGAATATGGGATATCTTTCCATTATTTTATGTCCTTTTCAATTTCTTTCATCAGTGTTTTGTACTTTTCCTTGTAGAGATCTTTCATCTCCTTGGTTAGATTTATTTCTTAGTATTTTTTGTAGCTATTGTCAATGTGATAGCTTTCTTAATTTCTTCTTTCACTAGTTTGTTGTTGATGTATAGAAACACTACTGATTTTTATGTGTTGATTTTGTATCCTGCAACTTTACTGAATTCATTTATCAATTCTAATAGGTTTTTGGTGGAGCTTTTAGGGTTTTCTACATGTGAGATAATGTTGTCTAGAACTAATGTTGAAAATGTAAAATTGATACATAGCTGATAGAAATTGAAAGTGGGGGCAGAGGAATAAGAAGTAAGGGGAAATGTAGGAGAGAAACACAGTCCCAAAAGCTTCTAGAGAAAGAGAAAACCAATTTACATACAAAGGACTGATTATAAGAATGACATTGTTTGTAGCCCTTGTATCTCTCACAAAGATTTTTTTTTTCTTCCACTTGAGCCAAAATTGTGGCCAAATCTTTTCTCCTGAAGGCTCATCATCTGAATTTTATCTTTGAATTCTCCCCTCACTACCCCTCTTGCTCCGTCCATTGAAGATATTCCTACAAAGTTCTATCACATACTCAAAACAGTCTCTTTTCCCCTCAACCCATTTCCAGATCTGACATTGTGAGAGACCAAATGTATACTGGCCTGAGTCTTCCTCCCTTTGCTAGGGGGACCATTTCTTCAGTCATCATCTGTGATCAACTATGGATTTCCTCATCACATGCCAGCTGAGCTCAGCTACCAGGATCTCTGCAGAGACTGGCTTCCACTTGCTCTCTACACCAAGATGTTGACAACTTTTTGCTTCCTCCTGCTTGAAGCCATCACAACCCTCTTTGGTGGTAGAAGGAGATGAGGATATCAGTCAGGAACAGTTGCCACAACCTACATAATACCAATACCAATTTAACATACAAACACCATCATGAGAATTCTCTGTTGATTCCCAGACAATAAACCCATCCACACCTCAACACTATCCAGTTTGGAAGTGAAGCAGCAAGAATCTGCTTAGATTGAAAGCAAACACATTTCTGAGTAGGCCTTGTGCCTGAGAAGTTCTTAAGCATGCAGGCTTGAATATATACATTTGTCCAAAATCAAAACCCCTTCCTTACTTTGTTCTCTCTTTCTCCTCTTCCCAGTTTTCCTTGTATTTCCTTCATGATGGTCTTACAGTACTACCTACCCCAGGTTATGTTAGGCTCATACTTCCATTATCATTTCATTATTCCATGTGTTTTTAGATGTTCCTGCATTCTTATAACCTGCAGATGCCGGAAACTATTAAAACGGTGGTCAACTCTCATGCCATTTAGCTTTTGCTGCATAACAAATCACCCAGAAACTTAATGGCTTAAAATAACAACTGTTTTTTAGTTCATGACTCTTCAGTTCAGCAATTTGGACAGGGTTCATTGAAGCAGTTCTGGCCAGGTTGGCTGGGATTTGGCTGGTCGGGGGCCTCCGTTGCAATGGCTCATCTCTACTTTACATGGTTTCTTATCTCTCATTAGGCTTTCCTGGGCAGGGTCACATGGTGACTGCATTGTTCCAACAGCACAGTATGAGAAGCTGCAAGGCCTTGGCTTGGAAATCATTCATTGTCACTTCCACCACATTGTATTGATCAAAGAATGTTGCGAGGCTATCCCAGATTCAAAGGGGCCCTACCTTTTCATGGGAGGAACTACACAGTATTATGGCCATTTTTACAAGATACAGTATTTCAGTAGAAAAAAAGTGGAAGTAGGGTAGGAGAGAAATAGACTTTTATTTTTCATTTATACCCTTCTGTCTTTTTTTAATTTTAAAAATCATGGATATAGACATATTACTTCTATAATAATAATAATGATAATAACATTAAAATATGACTCCAAATATTTCTCGTATTACTTTAATTACACACCAAGATAATAATTGAATCCATTAACATTTCAAAGGACTCATAATTTTGAGTCAAAACATTTAATTTAGGCTATGTCTTCAGACCTTCTCTAATTATAAGGCTAAGTAATGGCAGGTTTAATATGCAATCCTCCAGCATGGAGCTTGGCACATAGTAAATGCTTAATGAATATTGGTTGAATCTAAATCGGAATGAGAATATGGGGGCAAAAAAGATGTATGAATGAAGGGAAACTAGTCTTAGAATCTGTTCTATTAGTTTAGGTTTTGTAATCAACTTTTATCATGGCAACTTGGACTTTCATGGACAAGAAAAGAGATTTGATTTAACTTTCATACACTTGGGACATGAATTATTGGATGAAATAACAGTGTGTCCATAATAGTAACTGGGAGTTATAACCTGTGGAAGAATCAAGAGTGTTAAACTCTAATCCTGCAAGTCACCATTCTAATTAAGAAATCATATATCTTGAAAAATACCAGAATGCTCATCTGTATTAAGTGGGGCCTTGGAGAAGCATCCCAGGAAGCTATTTTTAAAAATTCTCCTTTCTTTAGAAGTTGCAGTACAAATTAGCAACAAGCAGAAAGTGACCTCCTACTTTTGTTGCATAGACCCCATATTCAGTTTGATCTGGTCCTCTTACCAGTCCTTTCTATTTCTCCAAATTAAAGATAGATAAATAAAAGCAATAAGAATATGTTAGAGAAATTCTTGCAGATTCTTCCTTGGCTGATTTTCAGTCTAGAATATGTTTTCTTAAATCCTTCTTATTAAGCATTTACAAGAGTGGGCTGGCTATTTATTTAATGACCATTAGAAGCCATCCTGCCCTTTCCCAGGAAGGTCAAAGAGCAGCCTGTTATTTGGATGCCAAATTTAACTGAACAAAGGAAATTGCTTTCATCATTTTTACTTTGCCCTTCCTGATTGAACCGAATGTCAACTTTCCATGCAATGTTCCCCAACAAACACTGATGTTCCTAATGCAACCAGATTAGATCAATCTGCATCTGTCTCCATTGTACCCTGGGATTGCATACACTTTGGATACATATTTATTTTGTGGATTTCATTTCCATGTTAATTAGAATGCAGGTTCCTGGAATTTCCTTTCTAAGTCTGATAATCTTCTTACAGTCAGTATGATGGAAACAGCTGTGCACTATTTACTTTAAGAAGGATGATGTTCTTTGCTCAGATGATCATTGGATATGTACTTTCTAGATCAGCAATTGCACCTCCATTCCTTCTTATAGAATTATCCGGATGTTAATTTATTCAAGACTTTCAAACTCAATTTTATTTGGTCAGTGTGTTTTGTGGAGAGCATAGCACACAACAAAAATTATTGAAAAGTCATACTTACTAACACGTATTTCAATCCTTCTACTATAACCTCTGCTCTCCATCTAAGCAGATTTTTTAAAAAAGATACTTTCTAATACTTTCTGTATTTTTTTAATTATAAAAGTTAGACATGTCAAGTGCAGAAAATCTGGAAAATACACTATTAACATTTTGATGGCTTTCTTTCCACATACGTGTAATAGATTTTTTCAAGATATTTTTACTCTAAGAAAATAAATGATATCAGTCCCAAACAATTTTTCACCAGCTATCCTTCTAATCTAACCAAGAAGTTATTAGATAATAAAATAAATCAGATTATTCAACCCAACATCAAACATGTACTAAAGATTTACTGTGTGACACACACTTTCCTTTCTCTGTGGGCACAAAAATAAATAAGACACATCTTTGCCTTGCAAAAGTTTATAAGCCATAGGAAAAAAAGACATAGTAAATAATAATTATAACACAGGCAGATTGTGATAGTAATATTAATCATTTGCTGAGCACTGACTCTGTACCAGGTACTTTTTATTCTTCATAACATCCTACAAGGTGGGGACTATTATTCTCCCCAGTTTATAGTAGAGGAAAACTGAGATTGAGAGACGTTAAGTATTGTATCCCAAATCACATAGCTAGCCAGTGGTACAAGCAGGATTTGAATCCAGCAGTCTGGTTTCAGCCAGGTTTCAATCACTATACTCTGCTATAGGAGAACTCTTTGATCATAACATTTCTTCTACTTACATACTTTTAAAAAACTCTCTCAGAGTTTTCTTGATATGAACTACAGATCCAAGTACTCCGCAGGGTTTGTCCAGGGTACTGCACTCCAGCATTCTTAAGAGAAGGGACCAGCAGTAGAACATTCATACATTCATTTATTCATCCTTGAGCTAGTAGGTCAATGAAAGCTGTCCTATGGCTGTAGCAATGAAAGAGATAAGATACTGAAAGAGACTGGTATTTCGCCACATCTGTGATCTGGGATAATTTTCTCTGAAATTGCAGAGAGTGAGTGTTGCCCAGGGGATAACTCTTTTAGTATCTGAAGACCTTACAAAATCTGCAAGGTAGCAGATGCCTTTGAATTTATATCATTTAGGGATTATGTTTGGCTGTATATAGCAGAAAGCCCAAATATTAATATAGTAATGGTATCTTTTAAAATACAGAGGTTTAATTTTTTGGTCACATGCAAGAAGACTAAAGTAGGCAGTCCAGGGATGGTCTCATGGCTCTGTGATATCATCAGGATCCCAGACTCCGCCATCCTTTCCCCCAGTCATTCTTAGCAGGTGCCTTGTGGTTACAGGTGAGCAGCTGGAGCTCCAGCAATCACGTTCAGGTTCTAGGCAGAAAGAAGAGGAAGGGGAAAGGAGCATAAAGGCCTATGACAAGTGATTCAGTTCCCTTTAAAGAGCTTTTCCAGAAGTCCTACTTGGTGACTTCTGCTTACATTCTATTGGCCAGAACTGTTCACATGATGATTCCTAGCTGCAAGAAAGACTGAGAAATGCTTTTGTTTGTTTTGTTTTGTTTTAAATCGGCACGTTGCCATCCCAAACAAAATCAAGCTTAGCAAATAAAAATAGAATAGATATTGGGTAAACAACTCATAGTCTCTAGCACATCACCTGAGCTTACCTGTGTGTGCATCGTCAGGGCAACCATTACATGTTACAGACATCCTGGCTTCCCTCCCTGGAAACTTCTCTACCCTCTCCAGGGTCAGGCACATCCTTTCATCAGCACAGGTAAGGATCACACAAGAGAAGAATCAGGCTTTGTCAATTTCCACTCCCATCGCTGCTTACCATCTTATCAACAAAACTTTTGAAAGCATAAGAAATTTTTTTCATCATGAACTTTAATTCTATCTACTTCTTTTTGTCATAAAAATAAAATAAATCATTTTTCATATTTACCCTTTCTTATGTTCTCTTAATCTTTAGGCACAAAATTGCAGTACAATTGACCTTGCTTTTGAAGTCCAATTCTGGGCCGAGGTCCTGACCCCAGCAA
The DNA here is from genome assembly GCA_004363605.1 of Indri indri. Lineage (NCBI taxonomy): Eukaryota > Metazoa > Chordata > Mammalia > Primates > Indriidae > Indri > Indri indri. Next base: position 37,766 of record RJWJ010001888.1, on the reverse strand, counting down.
CATGCTATAAATTCTTGAAAGAAGAGATACTCTACTGCTGGCTGTTGTCAGATGCTCTGCAGACATGAGCAGTTCTGGGGAAAGCCCTAGATAAGGAAGATGCCCCTCCAGTTGATAAACACACTGTAATTCTTATTGCACACAGGAAAAAGGAGTAGAGAGGAAGATGTTATGACTGTGTAAGAAATAGACCAAAAATATATTTAAAAGGAAAAGTGACACCATTTGGAACTCTGATGGTTAAAAAAATCTTATCAGCCTAGGTGTGTACCCAAAAAGAGTGAAAGCAGGGATTTGAATAGGTACTTGTACACAAACGTTCACAGCAGCATTATTCTCAATAGTCAAAAAGTGGAAACAACCTGAATGCCCATGGATAGATGAACGGACAAACAAAATGTGGTATAAACATACAATAGACTATTATTCAGCCTTAAAAAAGAATGAAATTCAGATACATGCGACAACATGGATGAACCTTGAAAACATTATGCTAAGTAAATTAAGCCAAGCAGAAAAGGGACAAATACTACATGGTTCCACTTACATGAGGTACCTAGACGAATTCAGAGAGACAGAAAGTTTAACAGAGGTTACCAGGGGCTGGAGGACGAGGAGAATGTGGAGTTATTGTATAATGAGTACAGAGTTTCTGTTTGGAATGATGAAAAAATTCTGGAAATGAATAGTGGTGATGGTTGTACAACATTGCGAATATACTTAATGCCACTGAATCGTACCCTTAGAAGTAGTTAAAATGGTTCCATATTATAAATGGTTCTCTGTCTCCGTACCTGTTAACTCTTCCTGCTTGCTAGAGACTTTCCCTTTTTGCCCTTAAGCAGGTGTGCCTCTACTTGCGTTGGCAACATGAAGCATGACCTTGACAACTCCTTGAGTGGCCACATGCCCTGGACCCATCCCAGCCAGAAGAGACCACACTTTTACTGCCCACTCTTACAACCTGGGTTCCCTGCTTAGCTCCCCACAACTAGGAACAGCACAGTTATTAGGACAGCACAATTGGGACAGCACAATTATTTATCAGGCAGCTCTGTGCCCAGGCCTTAGGAGACCGTATATAGTCACGCAACAATGGAAGTGACAGCTGTAGACCTTTTCTCTTTGAAATGAATGAGTCTATATTCATATTATTGTTCCTAAAAATAAGAACTCTGGAGACCTTGGGAAAGAATGGTACTAAGCAGTCAGAGTCCCGTTTATAAGGAACATAGTTCCAAGTGTTCTATGAGGCCTGGAAATCCCAAGTTTTAAAAGGAGACCATTTTTTTTTCTGGATGGTTTTAATAATAATATACAGTGCCTCATGTATAAAGAGACTTAGCTACTGGCAACCATGAAGTATATAAGCATGAAAGGCACAGATGTTTATGCTGAAGGTTTTGATTTCAAAAATAAGGCTATGTTTTATGTTATTAGAGAGCACAATTCGCATTCTATAAAGGTGTTAAAATGCTTTGGAAATATCCATTGATTTACAGGCTTTTGGATTCTTGTAAGCAATTACGCCATAATTTCTCACTCTATATTTGACCTGGATATCCAGAATATTCCCCCAAGTACTTGCTGCAAACTCGTCCTCCCCACCCGCTCCCCTCAATACAGACATACAAAATTTATAAGACCCAGGCAAGGTCCGCCCCTTTCTTGCTACAGTCAGATCACTAACTGTGTTGCTGACCAGAGTTCCATGTTGTTTATTTATTTATTTATTTTTAATATCTAGGATTATAGTCTAAGCAGCATAATCCCAAGGAAAATGGTCCTTTCTTTGCTCTAAACTCTGTCTTCCTGCAGAGTTTTCTGTCTTTGTATATGAAGGATTCACACACACACCTAAATGATCACTCAGGGTCAGCCTCCAGGTTGTTCTTTAACTCAGGCTCTTACCCAAAAACAAAGCTACAAAAAGTCAGTTTTACCTTCTCTCCCCAAGAGATGTGGGATTCTTGCCTCCCCCTCACCCCAGGCCCTCCCATGTTATGTTGATAGTAAGAAGCAAAATAATCCCCAATAAGTGTGAAGTTCAGAAGATAGGACTGCTAGAAGACAGATTGGTTACGATGAACTGTCATTTAGTGTTACTAAAGCAAAAAATTGTGGGTCATTCACCAAAAGTCCATTCCTGTAATTTAGTATCACATTGACAAAGTACAGGGTTAGAAACATAAGCAAATTTAGAAATGAGGGAGTCAAAGCCAGGGAAAAGAACTAAAAAACTGGCAGGTGGTTGCTTCTGGGGCAGACAGGGGCATATAAATGACTTCTATTCTCCATCAAAGCCTTTTAGCATTATTTTTATTTCAAACTGGGTGGATATAAGAATTTATTTAAAAATCTATGAGATTTTAAAACACCCAGGGAGATTCCCATCCGTTTTCGTATATTAACATTTCTAAACATTGCACGTATTTATCTATCGAACGTGTATGAGTTCCTCCTATGTGTCTGCCAGGGCTCTAGGTGCTGAATACAGTGAACTCACCCGAAAAGTCTTACCCTTAAGGGGGTTATAAAGGGGAGATGACAATGACCAAATAAATGTACAGTACATATAATACACAATAAATATTAAATAACATAAAATATAAAATATTTTTATAACAAACAATATTTTTACATTTATATGGGAGTCTTCAGAAGGAAAACAATGACCCAAAGAAGCTGCTAGACCCAAAGAAGTTGTTAGGCCCAAAAGCTTATATACCTTTTTACACAAATGACAAATTGTGGGGATGTGAGAAGGCAAAGTTCAGGGGCAGTAAACTGTGGGACAGTGACTAGGAAAAATTGAGGGAAACTAATGGAAGATAAAGATTATTGTAGCAGGTTTGTTTGTACACGTCCATTTCTGTGTTGATGCCCAGTCTCTGATGATAAGAATGTTCTCTTCCTGGTACAGGGAGGGCACCTTTCTCATGAGACGTTTTCTGACCTGCTTTTAGGTAGAAAGGGGGAGGGCAGCGAGCCCTTCCTATATATGCTGTTTCCCAAGTGCCTTCAGCTCAAAACAATCTGTATGTCAAAGCAGCATATTTTGGGGTGGCATGTTCCAAACCCCTTCACTATTAGGAGAGGTGATGTCTAAGTGCTCAAGGATCAAAGAAGGGAGACATTCTAAGCTGAGTGCTCTGGATCCTGCAGTCCTCTTCCCACTGATTTCCAGTTCCTTCCCCACATAAGCTCTCCTTGCAGGAGGCCACAGTGAACACTGACAGGCAGGCGAGCTGCTCATCAGTGTGGCAGGAGGTGCCTTACCACCCACGGTGATAACGTTAACTAAGCTAAACAGTGTAAGATAACCTTCATTTGCAATTCTGATGAGCAAAATTACAGGGTTCAACTGTGAAAATGGGGGGAACTAAGCTCGAGATCATTATTTCCACATCTAAGATCAGCAGCCGGAAAATACAGTACATCTGTGAAATGACAGTGTCAAAGATACCACAGCTTTGCATGGCACCAGCACACACACAGAAGAGGAACTCCCTCAGAGAGTAGAAGCAGAGACATAGTGTGTTTGCCACATACCAGACCAGGCTACCATGGCATCGTGTGTTGAAACTACTGATAAAGGTCTTTGGAAAAAATCTACTGACCCAAAGGAAGACATGAGCTGTCTTTCCATTCTTTTTCTTTCATTGTTCAGAAGAATGTGTTCTTTCCCTGAAGAATTACTCCCATATATAAGTCAAGTATGGAAAGTGGGGAGGGAAGGAATAAATATGGGAGTAAGGAGTTTTCCCAGAAGAAATCGAACATCTCCCTTACATTTCCATGGGATGTTTATTTCTGCATCATAGTTGGTAAGTTACTGGGGATCTTGGCTTCCAGCCCACCTGAGTTAGAATCTTGTGTGCCTTTCACTGGTTGTGAAGCCTGGGGCGAGTTAGTTAACATTTCTAAGTGTCTGTTTTCTCATTCAATAAGAGGAGATAACGAGAGAGAAACCAACTGATAGGACAGTGGTGAGGATTCAATAAGAAAATGTGTGAAAAGCACAGCACAGGGCTGGGCATGTGTAAATGTCTCATAAATGATAGTCATTCATACTATTACTAGTGGGAGATTACATAAATAAGGTTTATCAGATAGAGAAAGTATAAGAATGAAAGAAAATAGTCGACATTAAGAATAATTGTTAGTTTTCTGGGATTTATCCAACATAAATCTGCTGTAATGCTTAGTCTATGACAACTATTTTTTAAAGAGGCTTATTCAATAAAAAGCATTTAAAAATATACTTGGTTTAAAATGTCTTAGTATATCAAGATCCAGGAAAATGCGAATTACTGTTTAAGAAAAATATACATCATGAAATTTAAATATAGCATTGATATTTTTAAAGCAAACACTTCTTTTAATATTACCAATAGAAATAATTATTTTCTATACAACAGAAGATTTTCAATGAAAAATTTCAGAAATGAACAATTCATAAGTTTTAAATTGCATGCTGTTCCTCAGTAGCATGATGACATCTCACACCGTCCTGTTCTGTCCCACCGGGACATGAATCCTTTTGTCTGCTTTCTCCACAAGCCACACTACCCACCTGCTAGTCACTTAATAGCCCTTTTGCAATCAGATCGACTGTCGTGATATTGCAGTTCTTGTGTTGAAGTAGCCCTTATTACTTGATAATAGCCCCAAAGCACAAGAGTAGTGACGCTTGCAATGTGGATATGTCAAAGAGAAGCTGTAGTGCTTCCTTTATGTGAAAAGATGAAAGTTCCTGACTTAATGAAGAGAGAGAAAAAAAATCACATGCTGAGGTTGCTAAGATCTACCATAAGATCAAATATTCTGTCTGTGAAATTGTGAAGAAGGAAAAAGAAATTCGTGCTAGTTTTGCTGTTGCGTCGCAAACTGAAACATAACCACAGTGTGTGTTAGAAAAGGTATTAAATTTGTGGGTGGAAGACTTGAACAGAAATGTGTTCTGATTGTCAACAATGTTTTGTGCCAGAAAGCATTGAGTCTATATGAAGATTGCAGCAAAGGATCCCCTGAAAGGAGTGACACCAAGCCATTTGTTGCAAGTAAGGGATGGTTACATAGATTTAGGAATACAGAAGGTCAATAGCAGCCTAATGCTATGTCACAGATGTCACAGTGCCTACATCATTGACTTGCATCATCTCACATTATCACAAGAAGGGTTAGTACAGTACAATAAGATATTTTAAGAGAGACAGCGAGCACATTCACCTTTTATTATAGTATATTAATTGTTCTGTTTTATTATTAGTTGTTAATCTCTTATTGCGACTGTTAAGTATGACTATGCATACTTATGATAAATTAAGCTTTATGTAAGTATGCATGTTATAGGAAAAAACACAGTATATATAGAGCTTGGTACTATCTATAGTTTTGGGGCATCCATTGGGGGTCTTAGAATGTATCACCCCATTGTATAAGGGGGATATGGAGGTACTATTGCAAATCTCAGTCTGAGAGCAGGAAAAGATAAAATGAGATGTTGCAGTTGAAGCAGACAGGCAGAAACACGGGATAAATTCCTTCTTCCTTTGCCTTTTGTTCTATTCAGGTCCTCAACAGATTGAATGATGCCCACCCACATTGGGAGGGAATCTACTTTACTGAGTCCATAGATTGGAATATTAATCTCATCTGGAAATACCCTCACAGACACACTCAGAAACAATGTTCAATCTGGGCACCCTGTGTCCTACTGAAGTTGGCACATAAAATTAATAATTATAGTTACCAAACGGGATTTATCCCAGGAATACAAAGCTGGTTCAATATTCAAAAGTCAATCATGGCAATCCACCATAGTAACAGTCTAAAAAAGAAAAACCACATGGTCATATCAATTGACATAGAGAAAGCATTTGACAAAATTCACCATCCACTCATAAAACAATTTTCGGCAAACTAGGAATAGAAGGAAATTTCTTCAGCCAGTTAAAAGGTATCTATGAAAACCTACACTAATATCATACTTAATGGGAAAAGACTGAACTTTTTCCCCTAAGATCAGGAGTAAGAGAAGTATATTCTAAAGAATAGGGGTGCATATTTAGGTGACAAAACTCTAATGCAAAGCAAGGATTGATTATTACCCAATCTAGGATAGCTGTTCCCTTTAGGAAGGGACGGAGGGAGGCCTTCTGGGGTGCTGATAATACTTTATTTCTTGACCTAATGGTGGTTTCATGGGGTGCTCATGTCACAAAAATTTGTTAAGTTGTATATTTGTTTTATGCACTTTTCTGCATTTGCATTATATTTCTCAAAAATATGTTGATGAAAAAATAAATATTTTAAAAAATGTAATGTTAATTTATTAGAAGGAATAATTTAGCACCCAATTCCTCATATTCCTATATTTTTAATATTAACACAATTAATAAACAGTTGAAGTAATGAATTGCCCTCAAGAGTGCCCATGATCATGGCTTAGCTGCTCGGCATGGGAGAGTAGTGTTGGTTTTCTCACCGGCACAGGGAGGGGCGTGTTAGAAAGTGGTCCTTCCTGGCTCTGAATGGGGCCCACAGCACACTGACAAACACAGGAGCATCAGACATCATCTCCTTAACTGTTCTCAGCTTCAATCAAACCCCTTTCTGATTGAAAAACAATGTCAGAAATTGGTCTTAATTACGTAAAAGCTTTTTATGTAAGTTTCTTAAGAGATTATTTATAGCAAAGCCATTTAATATCATTAAGATAATTCCATGTGCATTAAAAAACCTCTTATTTTAAATTTCAGTGATGGCTCAAAATGTCTTTCCTAATTTTTAAGGTTTCACTTGCTTAAATGATAATTAAAACAACAACAAAAAAATTGGGATCAAGGAATTTTGAAAAACAAGCATGGATAGCAAATTAAGAGTGGTGAAAAGTCCCATAATTAATCCTCATTTATATCAGTACTGTGCAGAAAATATAAAACTATGTAGGCAGACTTTAGCAAAAGTGCTTATATTAATAATAAAATGTTTTTTCCAGAGTTGGAAAAAATTACTTAAAATGTGAGTTTTTATTATTAACATGCATTCACTCTAAAATTTAAAAAGGTCTTACTTTGGGGGAGAGTTGAGGACTTTCTAAAATATGTAGTATAGCAGGCTATCTTTGTGTTTTGTTACACATGCTCGAGTTTTAAATTTGAATGTAGTAAAATCTAGAATGCCCTTCTTTGTGATTCCTTTTTATCTTTTCTACACCTAGAAAGTAGTTCCCCATACACATCTAATTCATCTAATTAATCTTATTCATTTACTAATGATATTAAGCATCTACTATGTGCAGACACTGTTCTAGATACATATCAGAAAACAAAACAGACAAAATTCCTGTCCTTGTGGAGCTCATTTCTAAAGGGAATAGACAAAAGCCATTGTAACTATATGATATATTAAAAGGTAGTAAGGATTATGGGGAAAAACTAGTGCAGGATTATGGAGCTCACCAGTGCCAGGACAGGGGCTGCAGGTAGAGGCTTGTTGCAATTATACACAAAGTGGTGAGAGTACACCTAGTGCGAGGAGATGACATTTGAAGACAACGATTTAAAGGAGATCAGAGAGTAAACTATATAGATACTTGGGGGAAGAGCATTCTAGGAAACGGGAACAGCATGTGCAATGGCTCTGAGTCCAGATAGTACTTGGAATATTCAAGGAACAGCATAGAATCCACTAGGACTGAAACAGAGTGAACAAAGGGAAGAATGGTCAGCGGTGTGGTCAGAAATGTAAGGAAGGCCTTGTGTAACATTGTAAGGACTCTGCCATTTACTCTGGGTAAAATGAGAGCCATTGGAAGGTTCATGCCATCATTCGGGTTTTGACAGGATCACTCTGGCTGCTCAGTGGAAGACGGTCTGTGGGGAAACAAGGGTGGAGTGACCTATCAAGAGGCTATTATAATAATGCAGGTGAGGTATGACGGTGGGGACCACTGTGTAACTGTGGAGGTGGTAAGAAGTGGTCAGATTTTGGATACATGCTGAAGATAAAGACAATAGGACTTTCTGATGGAGGATGGAGTTGTCACCAACTGAGATGGAGAAGAATATGGGTAGAGGAGTGATGGATAAGACTTCAACATGTTAAGTTGAGAGGCCTATTTGATAATTAAATGACGATGTTGAATAGTATACTGAGTTGTGTACTCCCCCCAAAATTCATGTCCACCCAAAATCTCAAAATGTAATCTTATTTGGAAAATAGGTCTTTGCAGGTGTCATTAGTTAAAGTGAGGTCATACTGGATTTGGATGGGCCCTAAATCCAATGTCTGGTGTCTTTACAAGAAAGCCTTGTGACTATACAGAGACACGCAGGGGAGAACTCCATGTGAGGATAGAGCAGAGATTGGAATGATGTGTTTACAGACCAGGTTAGGCCAAGGATTGCCAGCGAGCACCAGAAGCTAGGGGAGAGGCACGGGACAGCTTCTCTCTCACAGCTTCCAGGAGGAACCAGCCCTGCTGGTGCCTTGACTTCAGACTTTTGGTCCTCTGAACTGTGAGAGAATAAATGTCTGTTTTAAGCTGCCCAGTTGGTAATTCATTATGACAGCCCTAGAAAATTAGGATAAGCAGGCAACTGAAAATATGAGAGTGAAGTTTAGGCAAAAGGTCTGGACTGGAAGATATAAATTTGTGAATTGGAACCTTAGAGACAGTATTTGTAGCTATGAAATTAAAACTCAAGCAAATTTAATAAATTTGGAAGAAGAGAAATGGGGAAGAGAGGAGAACCAAGAACTGAACCCTAGGGCCCTCAGTATTAAGAGTTTGGAAAGGCAGGGAGGGACCAGGTAAGGAGAGTCACCAGTGAGGTAGGAGGAAAGATGTAAGATGTGATATCCTAGAAGTCGAATGAAGACGTCAGATGAAGAAAGTCTTTCAGACAAAGGGTGATCAGCTAAACCATCAAGCAAGGTGAGAAATCAGGGCTTAGCATTGAATTGATTAATATCACGGTCACTGGGCAAATTTGACAAGGAGCGTTTTGCTGGAGCGCTGGGAGGGGAAGCCTGATTGGGGTAGATTTAGGGGAGAATGTGAGGAAAGGAATTGTAAACGATGACTATAGCAAAACAATGTCATTTTGCTTTAAAAAGGAGCAGTCAAAATAGGGTTTCTGGAGGAGTTGGTGGGGTCAAAAGAGGGTTATTTTAAAACAGGAAAAATAACAACATATATATGTGTATATGTGTGTGTGTATATAAATAAATAAATAAATAAATATATATATATATATATATATGAGAAAAAGGGAGTCAGAAGAGAGGTGAAAATTGATCTTGTAGGAGATTCAGGGAATGAGCGATGTCCTGTGTAGGGGGAAGTGCTCTCCAACACGGGAGTGAGGAACCACATGTGGGTACTGAGCACTTGAAATGTGGTGAGTCCAAATTGAGATGTGCTACATGTGTAAAATATATATCGGATTTCAAAAACTCAGCATAAGAAAAAAGGATATAAAATAGCTTATTAGGAGGCCAAGGTGGGAAGGTCGCTTTGAGGCCAGGAGTTCGACACAAGCCTGAGCAATACAGCAAGACTCCATCTCTAAAAAAAAGAAAAAATTAGCCCGTGTGATGGCACACAACTGTAGTCCTAGCTACTGGGGCGGCTGAGCCCAGGAGTTTGAGGCTGCAGTGAGCTACGATCATACCACTGCAATCCCACCTGTGCAACAGAGTGAGATTCTGTCTCAAAAGAAAAATCAATTTAAAAAAGCTTATTAATAATTTTTGTTGATTACATGTTGAAATGATAATATTTTGGACATTGAATTAAATGAAAGATACTAAAATTATTTTCATCTCTGACTTTTCACCTTTTTCCTGTGCTTACTAGAAAATGTGAAGCTCCATTTGTGCCGCACGTTCTATTTCTATTGGGCAAAGCTGCTCTAGGGCCCATGTGAAGAAACTAGCCTTAGTTAGGAACAAGGACAGTTTGTCTAAAATAATAAGATGGAAAGCAGGATATAGGAGCATGAATGTTGTTTGGTGAGTAGAGGGGGTAGTGGGTGTTTGAAAATTGCTTTGATTTTCTCAGTGAACCAGGAAAAAAGGTGATCCATAAATTGAGTTCAATTAATTTGTGTGGAATTTATTTTGGTGTAGAGTGTAAGGTAAGGTGCTAAATAATTTCCCCCCTGTTAAAGTATGCCCTGGCTGACAGATGAAATAGACTCCTGATGACTAACTGAGGTGCTCACAGGATGGGTAAACTCATAACTAATGGGTGTGGAGCGCACCGTGGGGGGGATGGGCATGCTTGTAGCTCTGGCTTGGGCCATGCCAAGGCATTAAATGTAACGAAAATGTTTGTACCCCCATAATATTCTGAAATTTAAAAAAAGGAAAATAAATAAATAAATTGGAAAAAAAAAGAAATGTCTAGTAAGAGTGGTGGTGTATATCTCAAATTTGAGTCAGCGAATTGGTCTAGAAGTGAAGATCTTGAATTACTGATTTATAGGAGGGAAGTTGAAACTATGCCTTGCATAATATGTATGATTGGCATGGAATTTTTTAAAAAAGACAATAGAGATAGGGGAAGAAAAAATGTGACATTGCTATACTTGAATATGTCAATAAAGCTATTTTTTCCTGCGGTAATATTAACCACGGTCAATTCATGAAAAAAATAAATAAATAAAACCATTAAAACTGACCCAAGCAGCCATGGCTGGGTGAGGGAGCCGTCATGTATTCTGTGTTCTCAGAACGATGTAAAAGTGTCACAGGACCTCCCTTTCTACAAGCAAGCCAAAGCAGTTTCCCTTGGTGCCAAGATAAGCTTCATCCTGACCCTCCACCCTCCAACCTGCTCTTTGAAAGAAACATCTGACAGAAACTTTTGGTTGTGGACTTGGAAACCATCCAATCAGGGCTCATCTATTAATATTTTGACCAATCAGAACTGAACAAATTTGAATCCTTCATTAGTATAAATGGACCTGAGTGAGAACCGGGGCAAGAAGTTTCCCTATTTAAGCCAGACCCTCACTTTGTGCTTAGAAGAGCCTACTTCCACTTGTACTGAAGGGTGGGCCTCCCTAACCTGCATATTGTTTTTTTCAATAGAAAATAAAGCTCTCTCTTTTTCTTCCCCACATCTCATGGTCTTTTGTTAACGCCTCAAATAATTAACCATTTTTTCCCAGACCCATTTATTGAGCAACACTTCTTCCCCATTAATGTGTGATGCCTCCTTTTTCATAAAACAAATTCTGTGATCTGCTTCTGAGCTCTCTATTGATGTGCTGAGGCTTGTACCTGTCCCTTGTTGATTTAATCGTTGTTGCTGTATCATACACTCTGTATGTTAGGAATGTCCCTACCGTCTCTTCCTGTTCACGGATTTTCCCCAGTACACTTGCTCCTTATGAGTTTAGATGAAATTTTAAGATATTTTGCCAAGTTCCAAAAATTGTAAGGTAGGGATTTTGCCTGAAATTATTCTAAGTCTGTAAGTTATCTGGGGACAAGTGACCTCTGTACATATTCCGTTTTGCCATTTGGTATCTTGGCATATCTTCCCATTCAGTAAATCATTTTTCTTTCTCTGTAATTTGATAATTTTTCCTCCTATAAGCACCACATGTTTTTTCTTCTTTCTTGGGATTTTGATTTGGGGCTTGTAATGCTGTAATAAATATAATCCATTTCCCCCCATTAGAGTTTCTAATTGGTAAGTACCAGCACTGGAACACTCTGGATTTTTGTATATCAATCTTGTATTTACTCTATTACTTGTGAATAACCTGCTGTGTTGCAGGCCCTGTGCAAGTGCTAATCTTCACAATAACCCTGAAGAAACTGAGATTGATTTATTTATTATTTTGATACTTTTTCAGTCCATTCTCTGATGTTTTCTCTGAATGCAATTATATTGTCTGCACAAAATGATAACAATATGTCTACCCTTCCTATAATTACACCTCTTATTTCCTTCCTTTGCTATCTTTCAGGGCAAACTGAACATCACTTAAACCTCTTTAATGACTTGGGCACATCATTATGGAGACTAGCTACCAGGCATTTGCAGCAATATTAATAAGTTACGTTGAACTGTTGCCCCTAATTGAAACTACTCTGTCTGTTATTATTTTCCTAGGTATCACTTCTGTTTACCAGCCTCTGCTCTACCCAAGCTATTCTGTAGTTTCTAGTTTGATAAATAATAAGTTGTTAAATCAGTAGGCTTAATTTTTGACTAATTTCCATGAGAAAAAAAGGTAAAATATCTGTGTAGTTGGAGGCTTCCATTGGAAAGTGGTATTCATGGCAGCTGTTTTGTGTTCAGAGACACTTTCCTGCTTACCCTGGACAGTTGAGGTTATCAAAATCCTACCCTCTGGATAAGGGAATGCTCTTGTACTAAATTTTATTTAAAAATCACCAGCATCGGAGTTAGGAAACATGTATTCTCATTTCTATTATGAATTTGAAATATTTGTCACTTCTGCCTTCTGGGTCTCATCTATAAAATGACTAGGAGTAGGATGACAATATTAATATCATCCATTTCTGTAAGTATCATGTCACAGTTTCCTAAACTGTTTCATGTGAATTATTTCATCTCTTCCTTCCGCTAATCTTTTGAAGTGATCAGGCCAGGAACTATCATTGCCATTTCACAGATAGGAAACACTGAGGCCCAGGAGACTGGGTTGTACAGACTCACAGAAGTTTCTAGAGATTGAGCCTGAGCCTTGGTCTGATGTTTTCTAGTTCACTGCTCTTGTCTCAACTGTGCTCTCTTTATACCTTAAAATCCAGCAAAGCGAATTCCCTTAGATATTACTAGTTAGCTTGCAAACCTACCATTGATAGATTTTGTCAGGCTTACAGGAGGTATTGAGAACATTCTCCCTCATCCTCCGCCATCAACACTCAAACCTGGGGTACTCCCAGTCTCTAGTATAGTTTTTCCCCTAAGAGTGAACTAATTCCTTATTCCCAGGGCTTGGGGTCTGGTTTTCTGGGAGGGGGTATGTGAGGAGTGTAGGGTCAATTACAAAGTTAGAGGGCACAGTCCCCAAGATGTCCCTCAATTCTGACACCAACTGCAATTTTACAGGGTTCTCAAAATCACCCTCCAATTTGGTATTCTCTAGAAACACAGAACTCGCTGAAAGCTGTTATATTTACAGTTATGGTCTATTACAGGGAAAGGATACAGGTTAAGATTAGCCAAAAGGAGACACATAGGGCAGAGACCAGGAAGGTTCCAAATGTAGAGCTTCTGTTGTCTTTTTCCCCATGGGATCAGGATTGTGTGACCTCAATATGTGATACTGATATGTGACAATACAGAGTATTGCCAACCAAGGAAGCTCACCTATGCCTCAGTCTTCAGTCTTTATTGGAGCTCCATTACGTAAGCATGATTGATTGATTGGCTGGTTCTTCTCAGTCTCCAGGCCACTGATACTGGGTGACCCAAAGCTTCCACCCAAAGTCACATTGTTGGTCTTTCTGGAGAGACCAACCCCAGGCCTAAGGCCAGCCCCTGCCAGTGCTCTGACTACCCACTGTGACCCACGGCCACCAGACAAAGAAAGATACTAGACATTATCTTCTAGAAGCCAAGGACAAAAGCCAGAGCTCTTTTAGAGAGGGTTAATTCTTCACTACACAGTGACGTTTCTTTGCTTCCTGTGTAGTCGGGAAGAGACCTCAAGGGCTTCAGCTCAGGGGCTTGGACTTTGTGAAAAGAGACAGTTTGCTTTAACTGTGCCTGAAAGGAACTGCTCTTTAGTTCTCCAAAGGAAAATGGGACTCACCCCACAGTTGGGAAACGGCCCTTAACCAATCAGTAACACAAACAGAATACTCCAGGAGGCCTTGATTCTCTAATCAACAGCTCAAATCATGCTGAGGAAATTGCACTTAATGTGTCATCCACATTTCATGTAGACCCAAATTTCATTTAAATGTAAAACAAAGATACAGAGTGTATCCTAGTGAAATGTGCCTCTCTTCCAATCATGCTGCTCTTTCCCTAGCACTCAAAATTCCCACCCTGTTGAGAAGTTACCCCACATCACCTTCCCAGCTGGCAAAAATCCCATCAGAGAAAGTCAACTATTTTTGGCACGCTTCATCAGTACATTTCAGATACGAAGGCAGTCAATGAGCAAGAAAGGACCTACTTGGCAGCAGGCACTGAACTAACATTGCAAAGGCAAATCAGCAATGTGATCTGCTCAGGGACCTGGCAATCTAAAAGAGCAGGGAAAATACACACACAGATAACCCAACGGGGGAGGTGGGAGATGGCGCCACACAGACTTACCAGTAAAGGAAAGGAGAAGTTTCTCCCGCAGAGCCTGGGAAACAGGTCCCTGCCTGCCCTTCCCAAGGTTGAGAAGTTTTTCCTGGTGATCTAGTCCTGGAACACTTATTTTTCTTTGAAATCAGCCCTTTTTTTTTTTTTTTTTTTTTTTGAAATTCCAGCCCAAAGTCCAATGTGGACTGATTCTAACACGGAAATGCGTTTCCACTGAGTCAGGCTTCCTTAGCCCTGCTTTCTGCTGGACCTCTCAGGTTTTCCACAATACCTGTGGTGGATGGCAGTGGATGACACAAGTCAGTTCAAAGGTAGGGAGTGGTTGTTTTATTTGTTAAATTCCTCATTGGAGTTTTCATAGTCAACGATTTTTTTTAAGCCAATAAATGACTTCATTTTTCTAGTAACACAACATGTGGTTAAGGTGGGAGTAGGAGGAGGGGCGACAGGGAGCTACTACATTAGAAACAAGAGACTCAGAAGCCCTGTGTTAGTTGATATGTTTTCACTTGGGCAGTCACGCAGCTGCTACTTCAGTTTTCTCATCTGTAAAAAAGCAGCCAAGAGCTCAGGCCACCCACCCCAGCCTCACATTAACTGTGCACACTACCAGGTCAATTTTTCAAAACTCTGATTTCCCACCAGGTTAGCCTTTGCTCCTAAATGGATGGCAATACATTTCCTTCCATGGCCTCAGTCTCGCTCAGAGATGATCCACTCAAGCTCATAAACCTGACCTGGCCTTACCACCCAAGCTCATTTCTCTCCACCCCTCAGTGGAATGAATGCTCACCTACGTCAATGTCCTACGTCAGAGACCATGAGGAGCACCCTGTGTATGTTGAATTTATTACTCACAGTGAGAAAGAACACACATCCTGGGGGGTCTCAGTAAAAGGGTGTTAGAAAAGACTCGTTAGGAGACTTAGGCTTGTGTTTGCTGATTTGGGGGAGAGTTCAAGGGAGCTGGGCTTTGTTCTGCATTGGTTGCTCTCAGGAAGTTGAGGCAATTCCATGATTAGGATGTTACTAAATGTTATCTACAGGGAGGGCAGACTCAGGGAAGCTAAAGCTGCAATTGATGCAGAAGCAGCTGTTACTCACATAATCTGGGGGAGAGGACGTTTGGTATTTTGTGGCTTGGGCAAGTCTCACATTCAGGCAAGATTGCCGCGTGGTTTTGTTTTTATCTCGATCCATCATGGTCACAGAGTGCCCTTGTCTGATGTGGGTGTTTTATGAAATTGTTTTCCTTTGTCAGAAAACACCAAAGCCTAGCTGCTAGTTCCAGGCCAGCTCAAAGCAGCACCAAGGCCTACCGATATTCATAGTACCGGGCCAGCTCTTGGATGTCAGGGCTGCTTTTTTCCTTATCGTGGAGGATCTCCTTGTCATCTTCTGACCATGCCACTTACCTGAATCCTATGAAACGGGACTAGATGAGGCAAGTAGGGCACAAGATTTAGGACGAACTCATTCTCAGGTGCCAGCTCTGTGCTTGCACGACCCTGAGAGGGGGTGTCTCCTCAAATTTTCTGCATTACTCCCCTGGATTGTCTCACTTCTGTCTCGCTCTGCAAAATCTTTTAGTGCTGTCTCTGCCCTTCCTTCACCCTCCTCTCACCCTAGATCCTATCCAACTGCTTTCCAAGAGCAAACACAACTTTCCCTTCTCTGACTGGTAATGCTGTCCTGGTCACAAGAAGTGCAGTATGCTATGAAGTGTAATCCCTAAGTATTTGCTAACTGCTTCGTGTGGATTTGCTTAGTTTCTCCAATTGCACTGTAAATCTGAGCCTGGTTAGTTCTTTCTCATCATTCACATCTCAGTCTAAATGTGCCCCTGAGAAAGGACTTCTCAGCCCACCATAGCTAAACTACTGTACACCTAACCCCAGTCATTCTCTCTCTTTACCTTGTTTTATTTTTTTCATCCATTGGTCACCATCTGAACAATTTTATTTGTTTACATGCTATTTTCTGTCTCCACCAGCACACCAATGTCAGTTCTATGACACAGGTAAGTATTTATCCGTCTTGTTCATTCCTGTATCTCCAGGGCTTTGTTGTGTTTATGTTTTCAGCAGTCAATATGCATTTGTTGCAATTGCATGAGATATACGTGTAAGAGATATAGTTGGTGCCCTCATGCATGTGTTGGGGCACAAGGGGGGGATATTGGAATAGAACAGCAGAATCATCCTGGCCTCATAAATGGTTTATAATCCAAGTTTAATCAGTGCTTGAATGATTTTGGACTAAGCAACTATGTTTTAGCAGATGAAAAGCACAAACTCACATATAAATACTATCAATTATATGCAATCAATATATCAGTCAATACCTTGATTGACAATCATTTAAAAAGATCTAATAACCCTAAGTAGACTAATTCAAGTTGCCGCATACAATTAGCAATTACACTGTGCTCTAGAAAACAGAATTATGAAATTCAGGATTTTTGCCCTCATTATTTCAAATTCATGAAGTTTTAAAATTATAAGTTAGTGAGGATTCTATTCAGAATTTAGTTCCTGACTCAAGCCTCCCCGAAGAATTTTAGATGACGAGGCTGGAATAGAAATGACAATTTGTAGGGAAGGAGGGATATCAAACAAATTTTCATTTGTTTGTTCAGGTCATCCCTTACTTGTTTATCATCTTTTTTTTTTTTTTTTTTTTGAGATAGAGTCTCACTCTCTTTCCTGGGGTGAGTGCCGTGGCGTCAGCCTAGCTCACAGCAACCTCAAACTCCTGGGCTAGAGCAATCCTACTGTCTCGGCCTCCTGAGTAGCTGGGACTACAGGCATGCGCCACCATACCTGGCTAATTTTTTTTTTTCTATATATATTTTTAGCTGTCCAATTAATTTCTTTCTATTTTTTGGTAGAGATGGGGTCTCGCTCTTGCTCAGGCTGGTCTCGAACTCCTGAGCTCAGAACAATCGCCCGCCTCGGCCTCCCACAGTGCTAGGATTACAGGCGTGAGCCACCACGCCCGGCCCACTTGTTTATCATCTTATGGGACTTTTTATAGTTGTTTGTAGTGAGGGAACTTCTATTTTTTTTATCAGCTGACCCTGACTTCTACACTGGTTGAATTCAGCTAATGTTTATCAGGCAAATGCATAGAGTTCACAGCACCAAACCAGGTAGGAGTCAAGCCACCGATTGTCTCTACTCCTGGGATAAGTGGCCATTGTCATCCTTGTGCCTCTTTGTACTTTGACCAAATGATCCCTTTGGCTTTTGACTTACCTGGAATCTGTTGCTTAAACTGTTTAACCTTTGTTGGCATTCAAGATCTGTGAGCGGAAATTGGTTGCCGACACTTAGGAGATGTAAAAGTCCTTACCTACCTTCTTTGATTGAAATGGTTCTAGATTGCAAAGTATTGAATATGGCTGCTCCCTTATGTAAGACAATACAATGGAACTCTGTATACTCATGGAAGTGGGTCCGGAAGGCTGTCCAGTTTGCCTCTGGGGAAGAAGTAGGATTTGAGAAATAGGGTCAAGGCAGACATTGGCTTATCTGTACTGTTTAAACTTTCCATAATGAGAATATATTTTTACGTTATTGATATAATTAAAATATTTTTTAAAAATAAGTTTAATTGAGAGAGAAAATGCAAAACAAGTGTCATGGTTTCAATTCTATATCAAGGCTGGAAGAGAAAAATCTCAATTCTCAGTGAGCTCGTACACATTTTCACAAACCTCAGAAGCAGAGGAGAGAAAGGAAGCATTCCTGGAAGGCTCTGGTGATTGCTGTGTAAGAGCTGTCTATTCACAGCAGACGTCTTACTGATGGATGACTCATAGTCTGCAGCTTGTTCCCCAACCACTCTCGATTCTCAACCAAAATCTTCGCATCTCTTCCCAGGGCTGCCTTCCCCCTACTCTGTGAGCTGCCATCTTGTGCCACTGCCATGTTGTGATCTTTTCTGCTGCTAACCTGATGTTGGTGGGAGATCAGTTTTTGTTCTCCTGAAGACACTAGGTATGCCCACAGCTTTCCTGGGGCGACTAAACCTGGCTGGACTCCCAATTCAAGGGCAGCTAAAACCTGTAGGCTGTGAGATATTCTGGCATGAAGAGGCTTTCCAAACAAGGTTAAGCTGGCTTTGGCAGTCTAATTCTCAGGAATTAGAATGAAGAAACACTGAGAGAATGGGGCAGTTTGTAGTGCACGTTGTTGTCGAGAATATTGGAAAAGAACGATGACTTGAAGGAGGTTGCGGGGGCATGAGGGGCTGCAAACACGTTGGAGTAGAGAGGGAGGGAGCAGAACCAGTGGGCAGACAGACATTAAAGAGTGTGAGTAAAAGGTGGGAAAGCCAGTGGATAATGGAAGAGAAACAGAGAAGCAGTTATGCACAGAGAAGCACACTCTCAGAGAGTAAATGGGTCTTGTCAATGGTGGGTGGCCTTGCAGAAGACCCAGAAACCCTACCACCTGCACTCCCAGAATTGTCTTGGCATCTCAATGACTTTTTTATTCCAGTCTCCTTGAGGCCTGGCTGTGATGCTTTCTGAAACCTGGTGGTTTTGCTTTTCCTGAGTTCCCTGAGACTTTGCCATGAGATCACTATTTCCTCATTTCTAAAGGAATAGACATAGCACATTCTTCATTATTTGAGGTGACCTAAGTCTTATTCTTAAAATCAAGAGAACCTAATTCAAATAGTCAGTTTGCCACACAGGTGTCCCTTCACTACAGAAGGCAGAATGAAGATAGCTGACCAGAGTGGGAAAGGCATGGCCTTCAAGCAGACAGGTCTGAGTTTCAATCTGGCAGCTGCCAAATGTGAGCTATGAGACTTTGGGCAAGTGACTTAACTACTTCTGAGACTTGTCCTTTTTATCTTTAAATGGCTATGGTTTAGGATTACAGTGAGACGCAACAATGGTTTATGTAAGTAGCTGGCCTGGCGCCTGACGCAGACTTAGCACTCCATACCTTCCTTCTTCTTTCTGGTTACTTTCTGTCTTGCACAATAAAGCCCAACCCACCCCACCCCCTCCAGTAGCAGCAGCTGTGGTTAAAATTGTCTGCTTCCTGTCTCACTGGTTTCTGCTGTTTAATTGTTTTGTGCTTACATATAATACTTACACAGTGAAAATCAATCTGACCAAAGTTGTAAACACAGAATTTTGGGTCAGAGTTTGGACCCATTTCATTGGATACCTATCAAGAGTTAATTAGGAGAAAATGTGTGAAACCCTACAATGCAATCAATTGTGCAGGGCAGGGTAGGGTAGGGCAGTTACTTTCTATATACCTATACCCGGCCAGCCTACCATCAACAAACTCGTCCAGAGTAGCCATTATGCAGAAAGGTGCTGTAGAGATAGGAGGGCCACAGCATGACACACAAAGAAATTGAAGTACACAGTGACTGAATCCCAGAAAATTTATTTCAGGTCTCACATATTTAAGATTTGCAAATGTGTGCTGGTTATTTGAACAGTGTGATAAATATTGTAAGAATAGTGCTTAACTTTCTTAACTAGGACTAACTGGGATTTCACCCAGATGTCTTCTGAATTTTGCCATAGTGTCTTCCTCCTAGACAAGGATCATTAAACACTGATGGATGGATGACTCAAAAGCTGCTTTAGATGGCTTTGGGAATTGGCAAACATCTGTCAATCTTGCTGAGCTAAACTGGAATATTACTATGTAGAAAAATATATGGAGATATTGTAATTATGGTGATATGAAATTATCCTAAAATCATAAATTTAAGAGGCATCCAAAAGCACATTCTACCCAAGAACAAATCCTGCCTGTTTTTTCTGCTTGGACCTTCTTTGCCTACAAGCCTACAGACCATAATTTTTGAAAAGGGATCTGTATAAATCTTTCTGAAGCTGTTCACTGTAAATTCTTTATTTTCTAATAATCTCAGAAAATTGGCTTTCTCTGCTCTGCTGATGTCCTTCTCTCAACACAAAACAAAACAAACAAAAAGAAAACATAGCCCAGAAAACTGAGCATCCTCTATAATCTAATTAGGCAATGCAGAAATGTTGACATTCCACAAGCACTGTCGATTATTTCTTAAGCATGAAAGGCAAACGTAAGTGTAATTATTTTGCCAACTTAAAGATCTGACTTGGAAAAATACAAACCACACCATCAACAACTCTGTAAGGACGATGAAATGAAGAAAAATTTTTATGAAAAATCAATGAGAAAACTTGATGGGTAATTCACTCTTCTACCACACACAAATGTTCTCCCAAAATATATACGTTAGAAAAATCAGTATAAATCCCAACTTAAGTAAAAAATAATATACCTTCTTCAAGAAGATCAATATGGCTCTCAGTCAAGTAATGAAAACTTAGGCAAAGTAGAGACCTAGAACCTAAAATAACATTTATATTCTTTGGAAGCACTTGTCATCTGTCATGTAATAGACAAAACATGTTCTGTACCTTTGTCTCGAAAGTTGGGCAGAACCTATTTCAATCAGCAAAAATGTCGTTAGTTAAAAAAGTGAAATGACAGACAATTTTCACATTGAAACCCTTCATATGAGAAGTTCTGCAGCAAGGAACAATCCAAAATAGCTTGCTTATGTGGCATCAAAATGCCAGTACTCAAGGGGAGAAAATACCTCATCAAGAAAAAGGTCAAGTTAAACTAGGAGAATAGGACACGGCATGTAATTACCATCTCCCGACTTGACATTTGGTTGCTAGGTAAGTACTGTAAGGCAAGATAATAGACAAAATGGAACACCATAAAGAGGAAGAATAAAAATGACCAAAATTATTCAAGAAAGAGAACAACTAGAATCATCCTTTAGGATCCACACCATGAATCAGGTGTTACTATAATACACATTATAACGAAACCCAGTTACTTATGATTAAAGGAGTTGGCCTGGGGACTAAGACACACCATTTTCTCTAATTTTACTTCACTTCATTTTTCAAAAGACATATTTTATTCTTTTTTCTCCTTAACCTCAGAATGCCTCACAAAATAGCCAAATATGCTTCTGTGAAGGAGAAAGGTAAAATAATGCTAGTTCTGTGAATTCATCTTCTTCTTGTGCAAATCCATAAACTGCTACCGAGAGACAGAAAGGAGCTCAGTGACAAGTCCACTTCATTTTTAAGACACATTTTTCTTCTATCATCATTAAAAGTTTAAGAAATTGTCCTGTGCTCATAAGAGGAGAGGTCAGAATGTCTACCTGCTAGCATAGCAAGCCTCTTTGCTTCTGCCTCTGCTGCTACTGTTCTTTCTTTCTCTGGGAGAAGACCCGTTCTGTTCCCTTTGGCCATCCATCCTGTACTGTGCTGGGTTTGGCTTGCTTCCTGTGACTCCGTCCTGCCTAGAGTGATTCCAGAGGGCAGATGAGTCTTACAATCTCTTCCTCACTTTTTTTTTAACTCCCCTAGTGCAATCTGATCATGTCAGAGGCTTTCAACAGACAGTGATAGAAAGGAAATTGATGAAACAGTTTAGCCACCCAGGTTATCCCCTCATTGTTAGGGATACTTTCCTCTAGAGTCCTTATTCTTCTTTTTCTGTATCTCGGGCCACAGTGATGCCATCTTGTCTGTCAAGAAGCCATACAATGAACCTTGAGTTTTTCCCCAAAGTCCCTTTGTTTTCTTAGAATACTTTTGTTTTATGTCCCTTCCAGTACCCTTAAAGAAGAGCAGTGTGGGTGCTGTCTCTATGGTACCCACCTCTCTTCTCCTTGTAGCTCCTTTTGAGCTCAACAAGGAGTCTCTCTCTCTGTTGAAAGAATCATTGTGCATGAGCAGATATACTTGCTGGCATGATGAAGAGCTCTGTGAAAAGGCAGGATTTATTTTTATTCAACAGGATTAATCTGATTAATTATAATGCTTCATTTTTAAAAACAGCTCATCGAGGAGACAAGCAGAGTGATATAAACAACGTTTCAAGGCATTTTACAGTTGCAAAGCATAGTCACAGCACTTCTGGTTATTATCTCCAGGAAACTGGAGCTCAGAAAGCAGGCCTATCTCCAAATTGTCAGATTTTCCACTACATCTGACCGTGTAGAACAGGTCCTTCCCTCCACAGAGAGTTCTCAGTGAGTGCTCTTGCTCATTTCTCTCTGCCTAGGTGTGGTTATTAATTAACTAATGAGTTCAATGATTTGCTAATTTATCCATTCGATGCCGGCTCCAAAACCTGACTGCTCATTCCCAAAAGGATTTAAGATGGAATGTTATTATTCACGGGGAAAAGCAAAGGCACAGTCTCGTTTTTCAGCATGTTCTTCACAAAACCCTTTGTCCCAAGGCTGGGTGTCTGCTCCTTATCTCTTCCAGCCCAGGAGCAGGGTCTGTTCTCTGGAGACTGCCCCTGTCTTCCTCTTCTGGGTGGCTTTGAAGTGTCTGGTTAGAGCCCAGCTCGGATGGCGCTCCCCTCCTGTGCCTCCACTCTGAAAGATAAATGGGTTGGAACTATCTCCTTTGAGCTTAAAACCCACGTGTGCAAAACATCTGATTAAAAAAAAAAGAAGAAGAAATTTCAAGCAGCTTTCCAGTGGCCTTCCCTAGAAACAGATTAAGTGTCCACGCATTTAAAATGAATGCACATCATGGAAAGACAGGGCTCGGGCTTAGGCCTGCCAGAGTTTGTTCACACAAACTGAAGCTGGTATGTGGAAATTTGTCCATAGGTTTCCCACTCAGCATCCACTTGTTTTTGTCTTACGGAACCCTGGAATGTCTGCTTTTGCAAAGATATATGGCCTTCTCTTCTGCTTGAGATCTCACTGCACCATACCCCATCAGCTTCAGGAAAATGTCCCTAGTTTTCCTGGGGATGTTTTTCTGATTGGAACAATTCAAACAAAGGAAATGGCTCAGTTGATAAACGTGACCATCTTCTACTTGAAAACGGACATATTCTTTGCCATATGTTGGGAATTATGGAGAGATTCTTTATCGTCCCATTATACTCAGCTGTTGTTTACTTTTTGTGAATTGAATGTTGACAATTATAGTTTGAGAGTTTTTTTAACAGCATATGCTGAACATGATAAAATATTTAGAACAACTTACTTTGGACTTATAATTATGCTACATTCTTTCAGCCCATTTATGACTAAATTAGAACATTTAGTAATGTTTGGTGGCAACGCCTACACTTTGTAAGCACTGAGGGAAAAAATATAATTTATTTAATTGGTTTTCATTTGGAAGGGAAATAACCCCATTTCAAGCATCTCAGTGTTAGAAAAGACACTGTATATTCCCCACAAAAATACACAGATGCTCATACATTTGGGAAATTAACATATATCTTCCCCGAGGAAACTTACAAAGGCCATTTCTTCATTATGTTACAGACATTCCTTTCACCTGCCTATTTTTGCAGGGTCACTACCAGTCACCTCCTTTTCCTCCCACATATTCCTTATAGAAGCCCTGAACTTCAGACAGAGATGAGGCTGTACAGTTATTGTTGGTGTCCTGGGCCATCACAGACAGACTACATGGCATCATTCATTCAATAAGTACTTGGAGCACCTACTCTAGGCCTGTGCTGGGCACTGGGATTCTGATGTGAACTAAATGTGGTCCTTGCTTCAAAGAGTTCAAGACTAAAGGCAGAGAAAAAGAAGAAAATGCACAATTACAATTCTGTAGAGGAGAGGGGACTCAGAGGGGCATCCACCTTGGCCAGGATTGGGGAAGAGGAGTGAGGCAGGGCGGCTGAGAAGTATTACCAAGAGCAGGTTCCTCCTGAGTGAGTAAGGGGCAGAGAGGAACTTCATGCAGTGATGCTCCTATTTAGAGACCTAAGGTGGGAGAGGGCACCCTGAGTCAGTGGTGGCAGTTACTTTAATAGGGTTGGGGAAAGGGCAAGGGGAGTGGTGAGCTGAGCGGGGAGGGGATTCAGACTGAAAAGTTAGGTGCAGAGCAGACGGTGCTGGGCTTTGCACTTGAACTTTACCCTGAAGGCAATAGGGAGCCCATGAAGGACTCTGCATTTTCTCCAGCATATGACCCAGGAGGGTGGACAGGAGCTGGACAGAGGGCTGTCTATGCCAGACAAACCTGAACCAGGATCAAGGCAGAACATTACAGACCAGAGGACAGACTCGAGTGAGCATTCAGGGAGGATCAAATATGATTTAAATGGAGTTAATCTCATTTGTAGGGAAGCCCAGGCAGGAAAACTGGAGGAAAGAAAAAAATGCCTCATCCCCTTTCTAGGCCATCCCGCTGTGTCTGGACTCCATTGCAACAGTGGGGAGTGGGGGATAATCTACTCCAATGATAGGTGATTATTTAGCACTCACTGTGATCAGACCTGGTGCTAAGGCACTGGACATTGAAGGAGATCAGAATATGCCATTCCAAAAGATGCCACTTTAGCATAAGGATTATTTTGAGCTGAAGGCAATTGAGCATCAACAGATGCAGGAGACGTCTCTCCTCTCCCCTTATCTACCTAAAAGCAGGGCACAGATTTCCCTTTGTGAAGGTGTCTCTCCCTCTCTGGGACAGGAAGGGAAGAGTGACTGACTCATCACTGGAATCTAACCACTTCTTTGAGTTTATTCCTTTTCTGTGAACTCCTGCACATGTAAATATTAATAAAAATTATAACTCAAACTCATTATCCTAAGTGAAATAAGCCAGGCACAAAAAGACAACTATTGCATATTCTCACTCATGTGTGGGAGCTAAATAATTTGATCATATGGAGGTAGAGAGAGGATAGAGAACAGACACTGGGAAGGGTAAGTGGAGGGCAGGGGAGGTGATGAAGAAAAGTGGATTAAAGGGTACACGCATAAGATCAGATGTGAGGAATACATTCAATGCTTGATAGCAGAATAGGGTGACTATAATTAACAAAAATGCATTGTACTTGGGTGAGAAACACACTAAATACCCTGATTTGATCACTATGCATTATATACATGTCACAAAATTTCATATGTACCCCATAAATTTGTGCAAGTAAATAAAATGTTTTTTAAAAAGAAAAAAAAATTGTGTGCCTTTTCTCTTGTTAATCTGTCTTTTGTTAGTTTAATTTGCAGGCTCCCAGGTACTGAGCTTAAGAGAGTAGAGGAAAAGTTTTTCCTCCCCAACAGCATACATTATCTCATTGAATCCTCATCCTTCTTAGTGAGGAAGGCACTACTCTTACCCCACATTTTAGATGCAGAAATTAAACTAAGAGATGTTAAGGAGCTGGTCCAAAGTCATGTAGCTAGTAGGTGGCAGAGCTGGAATTTGAACCCATGCCTACATTTACCACACAGCCTGAACTTCTAACAACTATGTTGCAATTCCATCATGTTGGACAGTCTAACAGAGCCAGCAGACATGGATTGGGTTGTCAGAAAATCCATATTCTAATTCTGGCCCTACCGCTATTAACAATAATGTTAATCATGTAAATATCTGTGTTGTTCTTTAGTAGTTCAGATAATAAAGTCATTGCATGAGATGTGGTATGACCTTGAGTAAATCATGTAACCTATCTGTGTCTTAATGTTTTTCTATGAATCAGCACACAGCTTTTAAAGCCCTACTAGGTTCCAAGCTTTATTCTAAATTGGAAGATTGTAATGTTGTATTTTGTTCATCTACTTTGAAATAGTATCACCCTCTTTGATTTTCACCCTCTTTAGTGAACCCACAAGCTAAACAACAGATATTGAAATTCTGTGGTTACAAGAAAATGAAACAGAAAGAAGTCCTTTCAGTTCTGTTAAAAGCAAAACAAACACATATGCAAGCCAGGTGGGGGATGGAGAGGCTGCATTTTGTCTCAGGCATTAACCGATATAACTAACTGGTCAATTGCTAAAGTTTGAAAGAGAAAAGAGAAGCACAGGAGCTCCTGTTGACACTGTTATTTTGAGTAGGTGCATCCTCTACCCTTATTTAGGTAACTGGACTCAGGCTTGACTAAGCTGCAAGTACCAAGTTGGTCACATGAATGCGGTTTACTTAATCTCAAAGCTCTGAGCAGTCACCCAGGGAGTCTCAGAGAGAATCATCATTGACAGAGAAGGTGAAGAGGGAGCAAAATGAAGTCCCCTAGGCTTTTGGACAAGCCCTTTGCCGAGGAGATTCAGAGAGTTAGGGGAGCAAGAGGCAGCCAGGGACAGAGCTGAGTTGGAGAGGAAAGATGGAGCAAGAAATGGCAGCTGCTGCAGGAAAGAAATTTCAAGAAATGGTAAAGAGACATTTAGAAAGGTCTGGGTGTGTGATGTGTGATAAATTTATCTTTATCTACAAAATTGCAATAAAACTCTTCCTTTGTCAAAGGTTGTGCTAGCTATTTGCCCATTTGCTCCAGATCCGCTCCCTGTCTCTGCTCTGAGTCTTACCGTTGCACGCTGTGATACCCAGGCTCTCTTGACCGCTTGCTCTAGCCTCAGTGTGCCCGTGAGAGGAATTGGTGGAGATTGGAGGTTGGGAGAAAGGAGAAGCCAAGGTGTTTCTTGCCCTTTTCTCTGCTTTGGGAGGCATATCTGGTAGCAGCTGCAACTCCTCTGTGGTTCCAGCTCTTGCCTGAAAAGGCCCCTGAGGATGCTAGCATCTACCAAAGGGCTCCCAGCTCCTTTTTTTGGTCCCTCCAACCATAAGGATAGGGGTTGGCTTTCCACTTGCTAATCTTTGGGATGCCTCATCTTCCTTGGTTACTCTTTAAGCTTCTCTAACACCTTTATAACTAAAATTCCCTGTCTTCAATACCCTGTATTTAATAACCATGGCATGGATTTTATTTGCCTGGTAGAACCCTGATCATACAGACAAGAGGCACCTTTGTTCCTCTCCCAGTTTCTATAATAAGAGATTTCCCTAACACAGGTCTTTTCCCTCTTTGCCCCTTTGCTCATCTCACCCCTGGGGCTCTGGGATGAGTAATCTGATTGTAATTTTGGAAGAATCCCTGGGCCTGTTGGTTCAGCTCTGCTACTTCCTTTTCGAGGTGAGCATTCCAAGAGCGCACAATGTCTCTCTGTATTGTATGTCTTGACTGGGCAGGCCTGCTCCTGTCTAGCAAATGCCTCTCTCTGGGCAAGTCTTTCTAATTTTAGCCCACTAGACCTAAAACCTAGTCTCCAGCCTGGCCTCCAGCAGTAACAAAGGTGATCCCCATTTGCTCTTCCTTTGTTTTATTTCCTTCACTTGTTCACAACTCAGGTGGGGAAGAGGAGTGCAATTTATTGAGGGCCCCCCCTTCAAAGTCTTTAACATCATTCATCAGTGCTTTTTGGAACTAGATTTATGGTTTTTTAGATGTTAGGATAACAGAGAAAGGCCTGAAGGTAGTAGCCGGGCTTAGCTGAGTAGATGGTGTTCTCAGAGCAATTTCTGAGACTCATGTGTGTCTGTGGATGAGCCCTAGTTATTGCTCACTTCCCAACTCCACAGTCTCTGCCTAACAGCATAACAGTGGTGTCATTGAGCTAGAATATTCTTCCTAATGCCCAGTTGCTGTTGCTAAAATTAACATCTATCAGTGAGGTTGAAGCCTACCACATGATGTTGCTGTTGGAAGTAGAGGCCTGCTGTACTTGGAGTGTGCATAAGGTTGACTTCCAGTATGAGTTTCCTTGTGATTCCTAGAATCACCATCACCCCTAGTTCCCAAGGCAAGACCTTCCTCCCTCGTACAGAATTCTTCCTTGGTCATCCCCATCATTCTCCCTGTAATCTGGCCGCTTTGGGACTACCTGGCATGCTTTAACACATGTATATATGTCTAGTCCCCTCAGGTGCACATGGCTTAAGTCTATTCCTAAGAGCTCCTCAGCTCCCATGTAGATCAGAGGTTCAGTATACATGCCAAGGGAGGGTGACTGCTCAAAGCATGCACTCTCCAGAAGCATCTGAATCTCAGCCATTACACTGTGTTAACGTGTATTTTAAAAATTGAGCCCACAGTGAGGAGTCCTACTTTCTCGACACCATCTGTGCTGTTTCTCCATTCTCCAGTCTTTTGATCAATTCCCATGAACGTAGCAGAGAAAACTTGAGCTCTTGGAATGAAGTTAGACGAGAATGTCTTGCAAAAAGAATGTATTTCCTCACAGTTCTATCTGAATCCCATTTTGGGGCCAGGATTCTGGGACAAGAAATAACCCAAATGAGAAATAGATTAGGACTTTGCTGCAGAGGATGTGCTGTGTCCCCTACCATGCTGGAATTGGTGATGAAATAAGGTCATTTGTAATAATTCTACACAGAAGCACTGCAGGCTAACTTACAACTTCTTGCATTTATAACGAAATTCCAATGAAAGGGAACAATTCAGCTTGTGGACACTCCATTCCTTACTGTATCCTTGTACTCTGCACAAGTGCCTGGCATCCAGGAGGGGGGCAACCAATGATGAATGAATAAAGTCTTAAAGAATCTCCAGTTAGATCATAAAGCTCTCATAGAGAAGACAGCCAAGGCTGGTGCAGCAGTCTAAAGACCATTTGTCTAAAAAATGCTGATTTAGCCCTTTTCCTCTTATTTCTCAAAGCTTACTTTTTCTTCTTTCCTCTTAATCTCTTTGTCTTCTTATTTTACCTCATTTCTCCCTCCAGACTCTTCTCTGTGGGCGACACACTCCTTATTATGTGATATGATTAGGAAAGAGAAATTCTCTTTTGATCAATGGACTCTAGAAAGAATGGAGTGACTCTTTCTGCCACTACCATCTCCCCTGTTCTTGGACAAGTTGTCTAACCTCTCTGGGACTCAAATTTCTCCAGGGCGTTAGGAAGAGCAGTTCTATGGATCTCTTGGGAAAGCATGAGTGGAACATAAAAGGACAGTTGAAAAAACTTTCTTGAAAGTTAAAAGCCCTATATTTTATATGCAAATCATTATTGCCAACGTCACCACAAAGGGCCAAGTGGGACAGCTGAGTGCAGTGAGAGCCAGTTAAGGTGGGGTTTCCTTTCTGAGGTCCTTGTGCCACCAGAGGTCTTGTGTGTATGCATTGGCCATCCATATTTCACCTTTCGAATGACAGACACAGAAAAATACATTCAAGAAAGAAGTAGAGATAAGAAAAGGTGTGATTCTGATGATGGTTAGGAAAGGGAACACCTTTCTTCAGTGTAAGTGGGGGTTACCCAGGAGCTGGGGAGAGAGAGAGAGGTTCCTGTGTGGCTCCATGATCTTCTGGGCATGGTTGTGTGGTGTCAAGAGGAGAAAGAACAACTGGGAAAGAAAAATTAAAGCTACATGTGAGAGTGGGGAGAACTGATGGTGTGATAATGATAATGACAACTGCCATTTATCAAGTGTCTACCAAATGCTGAGTGCTTGACTCAGCTTTGTGTTCCATTTATCTCTCATCTTCCCAGAGCCCTATGCCTTAGGTGTTATTATTCTTATTTTGCAGATCAGGGCACAGGCTGAGAGAGGGTTTTCACCTGCCCGAAGTCATAAAACTACTAACTGATAGATCCGATTAGAACCCCAATCAATTTTAACAGTGGAGGCTGTTAGCCTTTGAAAGGAAGAGAGAGGAGAAAAGGGTGAAGGGATGGTGAGGATCTCAAGATCTCAAGACATGTTCAAATGGTCTGTGAGCACCCACAGGGAGGGGGCTGCTGTCTGTTCACTGTCATATCCTTAGCACCCAATCTAGTCCTGGTACAAACTATGTTCAATAAACATTTGTTGAGCGAGTGAATGAATAAGTGGATGAAAAAATGAACACAATGTCACAGAGACTTTTTGAAAAGAGTAAATGAGGGACTTTGGATTGACTTTGCCCTGTTTTGTGTCTTTAGAGGTGTTGAACAAAAGTAGGTAAGATTCAGAATGGCCATTTGGGGAATGCGATAGAAAAGTCGACAAAAGAAAAAGGCAAGAAGGTCTGAGCAGTGATGATAATTCTCCAGAAGTTTGTATGAATTTGGCAATTATTTCTGAGTAGCTCTCTTGGTCAGAGGGCTAAAGAAAAGGATTTGGGTTTGTTTTCAGTCTCATACCATCTGTTATCACTACCATTAATTTTTTAAAAAACGCTCATTAAAAATCTGCCACATGCAGGGTATTTTATCGAATGAAGATGTTGCGGTTTCAATCTCAATTAAGTGGTTGAGGAAACACAAGAAGTGCCAAATAGAGCAGAAGTCAAATTAGGTCTGTTTCAAATGCACGTATTTGACCTGCACGCAGGTATTTACCTATTTACCTATTCAAATAGTAATTATTGCTATGTATATTTTCCATTTCACTGATAAATACTTTAGTGTGTATCTATAAACAGTACAGACTCTTTTTAAAGACATAACTGCTATATAATTTTCACACCAAAAAGATATTAAAATGATTTTAATGACATCAAATATGCAGGCAATGTAAAAATTTCCCCAAACTTTTTATAGGAGTTTGATCAAATCAGGTTTCAAATATGATGCACACATATGTTTGCAGTAAGTTTATATGAATCTTTTAATCTATAGCTTCTCTCTCTCTCTCTCTCTCTCTTTCTATTTATGTGTGAAGAAAATGAAGTCTTCTGTCTGTTGAGTTCCCCAGTCTGGATTTTGCTGATTGCATCCCCATGTAAAGATGTCATGCAGCATGTTCCTCTGGTCTCTTGTTTTATCTGAAAAGGGTATTTGATACTAGAAGCTTCAAGAGATTTGATTTTTCTAGAAAGAGCACTTTGTTACGAGGTAATGTGCATTTCCATCAGGAAGAATGTGAAGTCTGGACATCTTTTTTTGAGAAGTTTACATCCACTGATGATCACGGCCTAGATTCATTATTTCATTGATGGTTGAAAAATGATATTCTATCACTCATTTATTTATTAACTGAAATTCTCCTAAAAGACAGATTCTTCTCATCTACTAGTTACTCCAAGGTACAGTTTATTCACATAAAGACGGGATAAGTGCTTGCTTCTTTTTTCTTTGCCAGTTTTTAAAAAGTAGGTTGGTTCTCCAGCATCCACCAGAGGTTACCAGTGATGGTTTTAGTTGTAGTTGTTGTTTTGTTTGCTTGATTGAGCACTGTTTTCTGAGTACAGACTCTGGCCAGACTGCCTGGGATCAGAACCTCAGTTCCACCAGTTACTGGCCATGCAACTTTCAGCTAGGCCTTTGTTCATTCATTTTTTCTTTAAATCATGTCTTTTGAATCATATGAGCTTGGTTTTTAACATTTCTGAGCCTCATCTTTCCACATTTTGAAATTAGGGATACCTAATAGTATCTTCATCCAAGACTTGTCTTGAGGATTAAGTGAGATTTTATATATATGTGTTAGAGACATGCTTGGCACATATAAGTGTTGGCTGACTTTAGTGTTGTTATTGATGTTGTTTTTATGTAGTCTTGAGGGGATTCTAGGCAATGGTATTTTGTAAAAGGACCCCAAGGGAATCTAATGAGAAGCTAAGGAGGGGAACCACAAGATTGTGAGGTTTAAAGAAATAATGTTTACAAAGCAGGAGAATGAAATGACTATGCTTGTGTTTTGAATAGACAGCCTGGGGATTGAATCACTGCTCCTTCACTCACTGATAGTGTGAGCTTTGGCAAGTGAATTAACCTCTCTAAGCCTCAGTTTCTCCATCAGAAATAAGGCTAATAAAGTAATGTGGAGATACCTCAAAGAGCTACAAGTAGAACTACCATTTGATCCCGTTACTGGCTGGGCATCTACCCAAAGGAAAAAAAGACATTCTATAAAAAAGACATCTGCACTAGAATGTTTATAGCAGCACAATTCACAATTGCAAAGATGTGGAAACAACCCAAGTGCCCATCAATACATGAGTGGATTAATAAAATGTGGTATATGTAGACCATGGAGTTCTACTGAGCCACAAAAAACAATGGTGATATGGCACCTCTTGTATTATCCTGGATAGAGCTGGAGCCCACTCTACTAAGTGAAGTATCCCAAGAACGGAAAAACAAGCACCACATGTACTCACCATCGAATTGGTATTAAGTGATCAACACTTAAGTGCACATATAATAGTAATATTCATCGGGTGCTGGGCAGGTGGGAGGGGGGAGGAGGGGATGGGTACATTCATCCCTAATGGGTGCAGTGCACAACATCTGGGGAATAGACACGCTTGAAGCTCTGACTCGGGTGGGACAAAGGCAATATATGTAACCTAAACATTTGTACCCCCATAATATGCTGAAATAAAAATAAAAAAATAATAAAAGTATAGTAAATACATAAAAAAAAATTATCTATTGGATATAGTGTACACTATTCAGGTGATGGGAACACCAAAAGCCCAGACTTCACCATTATGCAATACATCCATGTAACAAATGTGCACTTGCACCCCTTAAATCTATAAAGATTAAAAATTTCAAAAAAGAAATAAGACTAATAGTAGTACCTAGGTCTTCGAGTGGCTGTGAGGATTGCTAATTCTGCACTACACCTGACACAACACAAGTGCTCAAGAAGTGTTAGCTGAGGCACTGCCCAGAGTCTGTGTACCCCAGCTGACACTCTTTCTCTGCCTAGATTTTTCTCTCCATATAACTAGTTTGTTCTTCCTTTTCACCATTTCTTTATTCAAAATAGGCTAGTAAGTACTAGGAATTTGACAAAAATATATTTCACATAAACACCTATAATGGAAAGGTATCTGCACTCAGTGGGATTAACAGTTCTGTAAACTTTTGCTCTAATAGTTCATAGTAGAACATTTTAATTTAAACGCCATTTTAAAGGGAGAATCTTTAAATTGGCTAAGCCAATAAATAAAGGCCATCTGAATAGCTCAATGCCTGCCTACCTCCAGATGGATTTTCTGTTACCTTATTTGTACTTTGCTGCCTTATCAGATGTTTCTTTCATCTTCCTGTTTCACAGCTTTAGGTCATTTGTTTTTGTTATCCACATGCTATAAATTTGGGGCATTTCACTTGAGACACTGCGTGCTTTAAAAAGAAGGTATATTGTTTTCCCAATATCATAATTTGCCATTTATAAAGACAACAGAGAAGATACTCTTTAAGAGACAGATGCTAAGGGATGAATTATTGATCAAACCATAAATAAGTTGGAGGATGAAATACATTTGACAAATTAATTGTTTTTTTAAAATTTTTTCCAAACGTTTCATCCTCCAACCCTAGAAATCTGTCAACAATAGAGAAAAATGCCATATATACAAGGAGGACCACCTAGAATAATCAGAAATCATACATTTTTTGAGGCAGTGGTTCCCAATTTTTCCAATGCTGTGATCTTCTTTCAGGATTTCCCCTCCCAAAAGGCCCTGTGTTTTGAAAAGCTGAACACACCAAACTGCATTTATCAATATTTAATCTATTTCCCCATTTTTTATTAATCAAAGTCATCTATGATTGCCAACCAGAACATCCAATCAGTGTGAGACAACCTGTATTATTACACCGAATTGCTGTAATTCCAGCTAAAAGCAAGAAAATATTTGAACTGAAACAGTCCTTAATCTGAAACAGACATTGCATTTTCCCCTCAATCATGAAGAATGTGGATTACCATCCTGACATTCGGGGACTTCCATTTTGGTTCCAACCTGTGGTAGGCAGGATAAAGGCTTCCCGAGAATGTCCATGTCCTGATCCCTGAAACCTATGAATATGTTGTTTCATGGCAAAAGGGAAATAAAAGTTGCAGGTGGAATTAGGGTTGCTAGTCAGGTGACCATGAGATGGGGAGATTATCCTGGATTATCCGGTGGTCCCAATGTAATCAACTGTCCTTAAATGTGGGAAACAGGAGGCAGAAGATGTGACATGTTGTGAGAAAGACCCCACCGGCCATTGCCGGCTTTGAAGGTGAAATGGGGCTACAAGCAGAGGAATGTGGGCAGCTTCTAGCTGGAAAAAGCAAGACGTGTTCTCCTTTAGAGCTTCCAGAAAGGAACACAGCCCTGCTGACACCTTGAGTTTAGCCTGGTGAGACCCATTTTGGACTTCCAACCTCAGAACTATAAGGTGATAAATTTGTGTTGTCTTAAACTACACCAGTATCAAAAACTGATACTTAACCTCTTTCCTCCAATTTTTTGACCTCTACTCCCCTTCATGGGGCCTTTGCTCTGGCCACAATAACCTCTTCAGTGGCCCCTGGACATGACTCCCTACCCACTCTGCAACCTTGTTTGTGCTGTCCCTCATTAGGGTGTCATGCCACCTCATGTCAGCAGAGGCAAACCCTGCCATCTTTAAGGACACGCCTCAGATGCTTCCTCTGCCACTGGCTC
This sequence comes from Indri indri, assembly GCA_004363605.1. Lineage (NCBI taxonomy): Eukaryota > Metazoa > Chordata > Mammalia > Primates > Indriidae > Indri > Indri indri. The sequence goes on along the minus strand of RJWJ010001888.1, from coordinate 3,221 downwards.
CGTTGTTCCTGTGTCTGTTGGGGGCATGCAAGCTCTGCCTTCTTTGAACACTTGTCGTGCTGTAGCTGTCTCTCTCTCCAGGCATTTACTGCATTTTCTCCTGGATTAGAGTTATCTGTGCATGTGTCATACCTTCTCTGTCGGATTTTAAGCTCCTTGACGGCAAGGCTAGTGTTTGATTCATCTCTAAATCTGCAGTGCTGAGCCCAATATATTTATGTACTATAAACTTAACATCTAATCATAGTCCTTTATATGTGTGCATATGTACATATATATGCATGTGTATATGTATATGTGTGTGTATAAGTATATGCATATATGCAAATGACATTCTAGAGCAACCATATGCCTTCACAGGAAGGTATAAGAGGAAAAAAAAAAAAACAAAACTAAGGTTTTTCACCAGCTGCCACACAAATGTTAAGCATCCCAGGTACATCGTTATTTAGGAACAGCTTGAGCACTTGTTCATTCACAAAACTGAAGTGAAACAACAGATGAGTATGGAGGAGTTTATTCTCTGATTGAGGAATTCCCTATTAAAAGTGGAGAGCTGTACCAGAAATATTCTGGACATGCACAGGATCTGTGCGAGAGAGCTAACCCTAACCCTAACCCTAACCCATGCTCATTGAGGTATGTGAACAACGATAAGGAGTTCTTAGGCCAACAGCCTAGATTTTCATTTTATTTGTGATCCAGCCACCAAAAATGAATGTGAAACACTTTTTTTTCATGCAGATTTTGAACAACATCTTTGTTTCTAGAACAAAACTAGAAAAGAAACTAAACAACCCACAACATCCAAATAGCTGAGGCACACTTGACTTCTACATCTGTAATACAAGGCCAGTCTTTTTTTTTTTTTTTTTTTTTTTTAATGAAATGTTTTGGCTCCAAAATACGCAGGTATCTTGGGGGTGGCACCATAGTTTATGGTTCTGTGAAAATAGAAAAATGCTCTTGTAAATATGTTGCCTGTTAAAGCAATTATTTTAGCTATTTTTTTTTTTTTTTTTAGCTTTTCTCTTTCTAAAATAAACATTAGACCCAAGAATAAATGTCCCTTCCAAGACTGTTCTAATCCTGGTCCATTTTTAGTTGTTTTCATCTTTGAGTCAGGAAATGATAGATCATGGATACATTTTTAATCATTTGTATTTATTGACTGTTTACTAAGTGCCAGACATTACGCTAAGTGCTTTGCAGATATTATACCATTTAAAAGTAATGATCCTCTAAGGTGGATATTATTATTTTCATTTTAAAGTTTAGATATCTGAGGCCAGGTGTGGAGGTTCACGCCTGTAATCCTAGCACTCTGGGAGGCCGAGGCGGGTGGATTGCTCAAGGTCAGGAGTTCCAGACCAGCCTGAACAAGAGCAAGACCCCATCTCTACTAAAAAATAGAAAGAAATGATCTGGACAACTAAAAATATATATAGAAAAAATTAGCCAGGCATGGTGGCGCATGCCTGTAGTCCCAGCTACTCAGGAGGCTGAGGCAGGAGGATCGCTTGAGCCCAGGAGTTTGAGGTTGCTGTGAGCTAGGCTGACGCCACGGTACTCTAGCCGGGCAACAGAGCCAGACTTTGTCTCAGAAAAAAAAAAAAAAGTTTAGATATCTGATCCATAAAGAGTTTAAGGTTCTTGCACAAGCTCCCATCACCAATAAAGGGCATAGACTCACTTTTCCCCAATGTATGTGCATCCCGAAGCCCATGTGATTACCCTCCATGCCATCTGTACCCTCTCTGTGGGCTACTTACCAGACAGAAGGGGCTGCTGCATCACTCCTCTGTGCAGACATCACCCTCTCACCTTCCATATTAGAATTTCAAGGAAACTCCAGAGCAGGACTTTTCAATTTTTTTACAACAACCCATAATAATAATTACATTTTACATCTAGTCACATAAGACACACACACACACACACACACACACGCACACGCACACACACACACACACATACACACCATGGAATAAAATTATTACTACTTGATTTGTACTCTGATATTTTTTATTCTGTTCCATTTCATTTTTTAAAAAAATTAGGATGCATAAATTATTTTCACAGTTTACTAATGGGTCATTACCTTCATTTTGAAAATCGCTGAACTAGTGCATAACCAGTCTACCTCACACAATTACCTATTTGAAGAGAGCTCTAACGTCTTAGACAAGTTATTTAATTTCTGAGTCCTCAGTTTCCTCACTTGCAAAATGAAGACGTTGGACTGGATTAGTGATTCTAACCCTATCTTTATATTACAAATATTTGGAAAGCTTTAATATACACACTTGTGTCCAGGTTTTTGCCCCCAGAATTTCTGATTTAATTGTTTTGGGGTGGGGCCTGTGCACTGGTATTGATACTTACTCATTTTTAACTAGCTAGGTTATTATAAAGCACTGCCGGAGTTATGAATTACTGCCCTGGATGGCTGCTAAATTTTCCTCCAGTCAAAAATTCTAGGCTATTCTGACGTGGTAAACAGGTTATGTGTTTTCAAAATATGTTAAAAATATTATTTTAAAGTTTATTTTTGTAAGGGGAAAAGGAAAAAGAGCATTAATACGGAACACTATCCCTCACAATGGTTTTCACATTCTAGTCACATAAGGAATTGAGAGTTTGTCTAAAATCTTGATTCTTGGGCCTACCCAGTGATTCTGACTGTGTACGTTGGTGTGGGACAGGGGCGCACACTCTGCGTTTTTAACAAACACCTCAGGTGATTCTGATGGCAGTGGCCGAAGAAACCCCACACCGCGTCGTCTCAACAACCGCCTGCAGTTTCCACAGTCCTCGCTGCCTGGCACTGGGCCTGGGGCTCGTGCTCTGAAATCTGTTACACGGCTGCCCTCTGCCAGCAACCTGGGGTGGGGGCTTCATGCCATTTCCTTCCATTTCTCGATCTCTTTTCTAACTTAGCACAAATAATCATAGTCTCCTTTTTCTCCTATTTTAGCCATAATTATGTCCTTAAATATTAAAATCACACTCAAACTAGGTTACTAATACCCTGGGAAGCAATTACATGGTGATAGCTTAAACAATAAGATGAGCTTGGGACATCTTTACTTTTATTTAACAAGTATTTTATAGTGCTATGTTCGAAGGCTTTAGAAAGATTAATTCAGTGCCCGTAATAATCCTATACAATAGATGCCATCATCCCCTATTTTATGGATTAGAACCCTAAATCCCACTGC